>RJWH01002929.1:102977-190918 GCA_004363575.1 Solenodon paradoxus
GGTGGCTGGAAGGTGGGACAGGAAGGTGATCTGACAGGAAGTAAGATTCAGTCCTTGTTGTCAAAGGCCTCACCCCTCGTGGGGATTAGTCAAAGTTTCTGCGGGTGAAGATGACAGAGAACATGTAAGGGGAAAAAACGGTTGATCTGAGGGCGTTATGTAGCTGACAGTCTCTGCAAAGCCCTGGGCACCAGGTTTGGATGCCTCAGAGGCAGGTGTGAGAGCTTCCAAGAAAGGTGCCCAAACCAGACTCGCTGTTGGGGGAACCCCACTGCTCCCACGCATGGACTGGAGCCGACACCGCACCGCCAAGCTTGTGAGAAGAGCCAGTCCACGCAGGCACACCCCGCGGTCTCCTGCTGCTGGCTCTTCCACTCCAAGCCCCCCACGGTCCATTTCCTGGGCAAAAGGCAGGCCACACCCACTGTCTTGACTGCAAAGACGCCTGGCAAATGTAGCCTTTAGCTTTCCCGCCTCCACCTGGTAGGCAGTTACCCTAGGTGGGCTGGAAGCAAATGGAGGAAATGCATTCGTAGCATTCACCACGGGGACACTGAAGGGCAGAAGAGAACAGCTGTACGTTATACAAACATTATGCTGGAGCGAGCAGTAGTCCTGCTGAGGCCTGTCTCAGAGCAACACCTGCTGAGGCCCGTCTCAGAGACCAGCAGCGCTCAGGGAGCACTGGGGCGGGGCGCTTAGGAAGGCTGGACGCGTTTCATGTCAGCGTTGGACAGGGAGGGATATGGTGCAGAGACAGATGGCTGCGGAGTGACAGTGGACACACGCAGACACAGACACACACACATAGACACACAGAGACAGTCACATATGCACACACACACACACAGACAAGCACGTACACACAAACACACAGACACATAGTCACACTTGCAAACACACACATATACACACGCAGAGACAGACACACACAGACACACACATACATAGACACATGCGCACACACAAACATATACACACAAACAGACATGCATGCATACACACAGACACACACAGAGGCAGACACACAGACAAACACATGCACACACATACAGTCACACATGCGTACATACACAGAGACACACAGACACACATATATAGACACACAAAGACACACACGAAGGCGGCCTGGGTGGCTCAGGGTAGCTCTCGTCTATTGGTCACTCAGGAATTCAAGCCATTCCTGCTGGTGCTCTGCTATCTCAGTGCCAGCTCATCCACAGTTGTCGATCCTGGAGGGCCTCACCGAGGCTTTTCACGTCAGCCCAGGGGTGTCTCCATGTCGCACTGAGGTCACACTGGTTTACAACATGGTGTGAGTTTAGATGTGCAGGTTCACTCTTTGCCAAATATGTGATAACACACCACCCCTCCAGCAGGTTTCTCATGGCAGGAGTGACACATCTCACTTTTTTTCTTGTCATTGGCTGGAGTCAGTCACGTATCTTCAGTTGAGACCGTGATGCTAGGAAGGCCAGTCTCCTGTTTGGCCAACAAGGAGGGGGAGACAGGTCCCGCCACCCGCCGTGTCCACCCAACTGCCCAAAGAGACTGAGAGACCCAGTAACCCTTGCTCTTTGCCAGTGTACTCTTCATTTGAATATTAATAAATGCAATCTGGCTTCAAAGTTTAAGATGTAGGTTTCGTATTTACCAGTCCACTCATTTTGAACAGAACAATCTCAAAATTTAAAAATTTACTTTTTGCTAAATCTAAGTGCTACTAGAATTAGTAGTAACCAATGAAAAACTTTGAGGGAATTTGCATCAAATGCTTTGGAACAAGGAAAAATGTTCTGTTTTAGTCTACCTGTCATGTCTTAAGGGGCGAATTATATTTGTTTTCTTAAAAACAGATGTATATGAAAATAAGTTGAGTTAAAATATTCTCTTGAATTAGCTGTTTTACTCATGAGTACACTCAAGCATAGGTGCTCACACAATAAAATAGCATCACTGAAATGCTTCTAAATATTTTTACCTGCTTCTGTGCGGTGTTCTGCATTATCTTTACCTTTTATGGAATCAGGTATAATCACCCAGGAAGTCCACTTCTAAACTTGGGAAATAAGTGTCCAAAAAAAGTTCGCTTTTTGTCATAAATGCCCTGTGTCTATTACTCTGAAATTTTTAATTATGCAGATTCAACATAGCCAAGTTCAATAATGGACAGACAATAAAAGGAGCTGAGGAAAGAGAAATTAATTGAGGTCACAGTGGATGGGTGAGAGTAGACACTGACAGATTTCTTTCTTACCAGGGGACTCCTATTACTGGTATGCACATTGAATTTGTACTTTTCACACCTTTACATTTAACTTTGGTTTCTTTGGGCCATTTCTTCTATTCTGTTATTGAATTGCTATTAGAATATTTTATTTCTCTGTTACACGTGTATATTGTGCTCTGCTGGAAAGAAACTAAACTTGAGAACAAATCATCAGCCCCAATCCAAATACTATAAACTATGCAAGTTTATCTTTTAGCCTTTCTTTATCAATAAAATGAGAATAATGATGATGATCATGACGATGAGTATAGTGATTAAGAGGGTGAGTGATTAACTGTTTTTCCAACTCATTTATACCTTAGAGCTTGAACTAGACTTAGGCAAAGATCACCAACAGGTCAAATCTGATCTTCAGCACACCTTGGTGGAAGGCCACCGGACATAGTCCACATACATCCCCAGGACACAGGTTCAAGACCCACACCAAGCGGGGACAACCCAGATGAACTAAGTAAAACAAAGTGCTTTTTCCTCCTCTCTCTTCCTGCCTGCCTGCACCTTCCCTTTAAAAAAAAATCTGGTCTTTCACCAGTTTTTGTAAATATGTTTTGTGAGTGCACCCAAGCCCATTTATCGTCTGTGCTATTTTCCTGCTATGGTGGCAGAATTGAGTAGTTGTAGTAGAGATCACGTGGCATGCAACATAATTACTGTCTAGCTTCCTAATCCCTGGTTTTGATGGGCACCAAAATAGCTGCTTTGATTTGATAGAATGTAGAAATAATGCCTTAAGGACAAACAAGGTCGTCTCTAAAAAGTAGTTTTCTTGCATATGCACCCAGAAAAGTCCCCCAAGAGAGCCTAACCCAGCTTGCAGCTGCTGTGAGAGATTGCAGCATTTCTCCTTTTTAAAAAAGAAAGGCACAGGCAGGAATGAAGGTGCGTCGGAAGGCAGGCAGGAAGAGAGAGGAGGAAGCACTTTATTTCGTTGTTCACACCGGTTGCCTCACCCCAGACCCGGGATTCGAACCCAGGAATGTGTATCTTGGGTTCCTTCAGAGACAACTGACTCAGCTGCTGCTCCCCCTGGACCCGCCTGCATTTATCTATTTGCACGTGAGATAATACCTACCGGGCCACCATTGACAGAGGCCACTATGAGAACACGGATTCCTCACTCAATGATACCACATGCAAGGCACTTGCGCAAATTAAATTAATGCCAAAGTCTAATGTCTACACTTTACTCTATGAAATTGTTCAGTCATCAGGACATCTTTTACTGTGTTGACCGGGAAATGTGAAACAGAGAGCGGAGCAATTTTCTTGTCAATTTGATCAATGTAGGCTGGCAACCTGAATGCCTGTAGTTAAAAAATGCCTCCTCCCCACACTCAGCTGCTGGAATTTATTTATTTTACTAAAATATCCAGTTAATTACTCCAATTTTCCAATCTGTCTTACCATTGAAAGCTCAGCTTGCTTGAAGTTTGCATATGGTTGGTACAATTCAGGCCTATTCCCAAAGCATCAGCCTTTTTAGTGTAGGATTCATGTCTGATTATCCACCTAATATGCTTGGTTCTTTTTATTTGTAGCCTAAATTGTTCAAAATTCACCTCTAAATCAAGTACCACACTAAAAATACAGGAGGAGAGACATTAGAATGGAAGACCAAGAATTGAGTTTGGAGAAGCTCTACCTTCTTGGTGAAGGGGAGGTGCAAAGGGAAATGACTTAGAGCGGGTAGAGCCATTTAGGCTATAGTTCTGGAGGGTTTAGAAGGAAGCTGACATAGTGGGTGTGGAGAAAGACTCATCCGAGGAAAAGGAGTGATCTCTGGGCTCATAAAGGTCATTGAGTAAGAGGGCAGGTTAGTGGCCAGTAACCAATATTCAAAACATAACCAATCTGAGAAAATAAAACTGGTTGTGACGTTGAACTCTGTCCTGATTTAAGAGAGGATCTTGAACTGGTTGTGTTTAGACCTACCTTGATCAGAGGTAGAGATTTTCTTTCTCACCTCCTCTTCCTGGTGTTCAAGAAGTCTCCTGCCTCTAGGCATCCATGATTGTCGTTAACGTTAAACAAGGGGTTACCTAGGTGAAATGGGGCCGATGCAGTCAGGGACTAGAGTCACAGGACACAGACAGATATCATCCTTGAGTTGAATCAACCCGTGCCATGCTGCCCATTGGGCCTGGATGGTCCTCACTGGCTTTGGTAAAACTCACGCCTGGATGATGACATGCCCTCAGAGCCCCATCTTCTGGCCAGGGATGATACTTGTGTGAAGGAGGATATTGGTTTCTGGGTCACACTGAGTCACACTGTCCCACACCTTCCTGTTGACATAGCTTCTCTCCTTTCTCTTTTTCTGCTCATTTGTGCAAATGACTTGTACATTTTGAAGAGTTTTTCTGTTTTGTTGTTTTTTTTTTTAATAGTGAAGTGTTTTTGCAATCTTTGTTTTCTGTTTCCCCCAAGAGTGACTCATACTCGCATTCTGGAAAAGAGCCCTAGGGGTTCTGAGGAGTACATTTCATGGGAAGAATCATGCTTTAATTACTGTAACCTGCCAAAAGCTGTCCTTAGGTTTGATGATTTAGAGTTTATTGGTGGCTCTGACATTGATGATGGAGGAAGCTATGTGTTAGGACCAAGATTCAGAGAGCATTCAGAAGGATTTTCTTGTTGGTTGGTTGGCTGGCTGGCTGATGAGCTGTTTTTAGACATGAAGTCACAAGTGTTCATATTAGCACATTACAGACTGATAGGGAAATTCTACACACAGACCCACGTGTCAGTCACTCAGAGATCAGAACACATCTGTCACAACTAGAGCTGAGAAACTGGGACCAACAGAGAACACAGGGCATTAACCAGTGCCCAGTGGGTCAGGTGCTGAGAAGTGATATGGAGAGGTTATTGGCCAGGGGTGAAAAAAAAGAAATTCCCTCAGAGAAGTTTTGCCAATGATTAACATCTTTCAAAGGCTCATGCTTCTACCAGTGACCTTTCTTCAGTGGTAGAGACTTTCAAAAATTTGATGAGAGAATGCCTAAGGAAGTAGTAGTTAACTTGTGTCTTAAAGACAATATAGGTTAAATTAGAAGCTTAGAGGGAATATGGGGTCATTCTAATTAAGATCATTCACTGAAAAGGGATAGAAGTTGTATAAATCTGGCATATTCTGAAGATTCTTAGCAACCTGTATATTAAGATCAATGCTTTTTAGGGGTTGGTCTGTGTCCTGAGGGTCTCAGTGAGTCTGTGATTGTCTTTTCTGTGCTTTCTTTGAGGAAAAGTGTGTAAATTACCTACCAACTTCAGTTATAAACTTGAAAGCTCATCCTATATCTTTTATCTCCAAATACAGCACATTCTGGTGAGATTCCTTTAGCTACAGTTTTAACAAAATGTTTTAATTTTTTGTTTCTTTTCCTTATTTCACTACAGAGCTTCTTTGTCTAGGTTTGTATAAATTTTAACGTTACACACCAATCATTTGAGGAATGTTAAAAAAATGAGGATTCTGAGTCGGTGCATCTGACCTGAGATTCTGCCTTCCTCTTGAGCTTCTAACTGCTGCTGGTTTGGGAAATATCTTTTAGGTAGAAAGGACTGAGTGAAGGGGAAGGAGCTTGGTAGCAAAAAGGGGATTGAGTTTCACAGTTAGAAGGTGCTAGTTGGTTTTAAGTTTGACTCTGAAACTTCGATGATTTGAAATTTGTTTGACTTGGACAGATTGTTTAAGCTCTTTGAGTCTTGTCTCCTTATGTGAAAAGTGGGTTCGTGTCGCTGCTCCCACATTTGTCATTCTCAGAGATACATTTTCTCCCTCATCTCTCTCTACACTGTTTTATCTTTAGTGCCAAGCACGGCATGTGGCTGTCGCAGGCATTCCATACACATGGGTTGAATGGATGATTAAATGAATGAATGAATCACCAAATAAATGGCTGTCTGTGTAAATGAGTGTAAGGAGACTGAAAACCACTGATCCAAGGGTGATCTCCATCTCTGACAAATTAAAACTCTCTGCCTTTTATCATCTAATAGGGAAACATTGATAATAAAAAGCAAGCACTTCATTTTATGCTTCCAATTAACTGAAAAAGCTTACTGTACTATAATATTCCTTTATAATCTTACAGACCGATTTGATGAGTAGCAATTGTGATCTAAAATCTTGTTCATCTGCATTCATGCATTGTTGAGGATATAGTCCCTGAGCTTGTTTTGACTCATTCCACGACCAAGTTCCTAGGGTGGTGTCCAGGATAAAGTAGAAAGTGGACTAAGATCCTGGAAGGAATTACTATGCAAATGGTATAACAAGTAAATGACCTGTTACATACATGATCTTCATTTAGGCAGATATAAGATCTGCATTGGCAGTAGATTTTATTTGATTTGGTGACATGATGCTATGCCTTCCCTTCCTCATCTCCAGTCATATGAAAATGTTTTAATGAACTGGCACCTAGAACAAGGTGCCAACGTTTTATAGGTGTACTGAGAAATGGAAGAGAACCTCACAGTGGTAAACAATGAGGAAGGGGAGGGTGAAAAACAACAGGTAGGTAGGGAGACTATATAACATATAGAAAAAGGAACCTTTTTGGGTGTTCAGAATGCTGATCCCACATTTAGGATCACAGATTTTCTCGACAGAGGCTGTAACTCTAGATGTACAACATAAGCTTCATCCTAACTCAGGAATAATGAAGAGTGCCTTTTTAGAAAAACTTAGACAATGATATTTAGAATGATAAGAATGATCTTATTTTTCTTTGCCAAATGTTGTTTTAATAGAAAACTGACTGAAAGATTACTAATGGTAAGAAACAGTTTCTTTTGCATTTTTGGCAAGCAACAGACGACTATTTTAGAAAGCTGTTTGTCACCCAGACACCGTGGGACCTTTTCCCCATCAAAGACTGACAATATTGGAGAACAAATGAAAAAGCAACTGGCTTGTATATTGACTTTATAAAATATATTCCAATAAGCAGCTGCCACCACACGGGAAGACCCGCTGAAAAGCTCCCTTGGCTCCCCTGGTCTCCAGCACCTTGCTTTTGCAGTAGGCATCTCATTCACCTGTTTGTTTCAGGGCATTGTCTGGGCTGGGGGGGTGTAACAGAGGTCAGTAATTATCTCACATAATGTTGTGTTACATCTACAACTACAAAATTCTGAAAGCAGTTATGAACTATTTTCATCTGGCAGACAATGGAGATTGGTTTTTCACCTATCTTTTACCTATAAGTAGTTAATCCCATTATTGTAAAGGAAATGAAGCTAATTAGCCTTATTTATAGAAGGATGTTTGAAAAGAGTGAACAATCAGGATTGGAAACCCTTTCTTGAGCTTTTAATGCAGTTAGGAGATTCCTAACTTAGAAATTTGGAATGGAAATGTTCCTTTTCGAAATGTAAGTTGAACACATTATGGTGTGTGTCATTACCTGCATAGGAACAATTGTAAGATCAATATATATTGAAGCCAAGGGACTTTTCCTAACAGTGTGCCTTTCCTAACCCACTCATCTAAGCGTTCTGAGACTTTACATCTTATTCTGGAGTCATTTGTCACCCCTGTATCAAAAGCTGAATGGATATGCTCTCATAATGATCATTTGGGGGTGATTCCTTCAAGCCCTAAGGGAAATAGACAGGCATCGTTGTCATTTACATGCTCATTTCTTTATTCTTTTCCCCTCTCCCCATAATGTTGCCAATAAAGTTTCACTTCTGTGACTTTCTGGACTTGCAACAGCTTAAGAGAATGTTAGAATAGTTTTTGACATTTTAGGGCTAGATATATATGACTAATGATGTCCTTCGTGCCACAAGATATGTTTTGCTGCTTGAAAGCGCTAATGTACTTAAAATTGATGGAAAGAACTAATCTACTTGGGGTGACAAGTCAGTGTACAGTGAATTAATTGCACACTCAAGTTCTCTTTTCAAGACAAGCTACTATTTTATTTCTCACACAGAACTGAGAATTTATTATCAGATCCTTGAAGTATCTGGAGCCCCAGTCTATGGCGTGTATGTAGAGTATTTTGTGTGTGGAGGCATTTCACGGAGTAACTGTCTCGTGTTTAATATCATCACTTAGTAAGGATGAGGCCAACCATTGTGATACTGGAAATTTCCAAGGAATGGCTGCAGCCACGCTGATCCTTGACTTATTTTTTCACCCTTTGGCTATTTAGTTCACTCTGAGGCCACTGTATATGTTCTGGATTTAGAATTCAAGTCCTTTATCCTATTAACTGAGCTATTTCATTTCTTTTCCTGCCCCACTTTAATCTCTAGAAAATTGCGTACATCGCTTTGCTATGATTTTCCTACTGACTAAACCTTCTAGAATATCTTCTATCTTCCTCACCAATATTTTCTTAAGTCCCACCATTATGGAAGTCTTCCCTGTCCAATTTTATATCAAGTGGACTACACTTGTGTTTTCCAGATCCCTGGACAATATCTTGTCTGTTTCTCTGTATGCACAACTCCCCACAACCCAGATTTCAATTCTGCCTTCCTTAAGGGCAGATCCTCTATTAAAAATGAACAATCAGGTCCATTTCTTTGCTTTTATATTAGTCTGATATGGAAAACCAGAAGATTAGAAGAAATGTTGAGGACCTTGTTTAGGACTTTGGCTTCCTTAACAGTATCAATCCCCAGCCCCTAGATGTTATTATTTTGTAGACAGTCGAATTGTGTGTTGAACAGAAATGGTTTATCTCTTGTAATGAGATATGCCTGTTTTAAAGATGTTGAGAATAGTAGATATAATAGTCCTTGATAATTTGGCTTATGAACATTATTTATATTTAACTGATATCATCCTAGCTAAAACGGGCATCGAAGTAGCTTCTAAATTGGCTTCAGCAAAAATCTTTCAATATTGACGGTGATTTGACTTAAATCACCACCTCTAATAAAAGTTACATTATTCATGTACACAGTACCCCCAACTATAAATTAAATATTTTAAAGTATTTTTAAATGACTAATAATATAAGATATTTTAAATTATATGAATGACACATATCTACTGGGAACTTTAAGTACAGATCATCATCATTAAGCTTTAATTGGCGATCTCGTGTATAGCTACAGTTCCAAATTTTTCTAATTCTTAGCCTTTTCTAAAGAATGCTAGAACCACTGGCTAAAAATGAATGAAAGTAAAGTCTTTTGACTGACAGTATTTCTCTGTACTGACTGGTTGATATGTGTCTGAGTCACATATGTGTCTGTGACAATTCCCACATCTACTGCCTAAACCCTTTTGGTGCATATGGTTGGTGGCTTATAAGCAGGATTTCTAGACATGACATTACAACACATATAATGCCATATGTATTTACCCTGTCATTATCAGGAACATTCCATCCTTCTATGCAAGTAAATCTACCAAGAGTGGACCCACCCTAGAATTTATAGGTCGCTACAAGTCAATGTACTTTACGGTAGATACAGACACAGAGACAAAAATGTGTTGTTATTAAAATGCTGTCAAAAGAGTAGAGGCTAGTCAACATCAGATGAATGGAGAAAGATGATGTGGTCCATATACACAATGGAATCCTACACAGCCCTTAGAGGAGATGAAACCCTGTCACTTGAATGAACATGGATGGATCTAGAGTGATGATACTAAGTGAAATAAGTCAAAAGAAGAAAGATAGATACCAGATGACCTCACTCATTGGTGGAATGTGAACAGACACAACAAAGGAGCAGATGAAACATAACCAACCCTGAAACATTTGCAACAGAACTGAGGTCACCAAAAGGGAATGGGGTGGGTGGGGGCACATGGTGGTGGAGGCCACTGGACGATGGGGTAGGACACTTGGTGATGTGTGGAGGGCAGGGTGTGTTGAAATATATCTAAGTAGTACGGAACCTATACATAGGAAATTATTTTAATGTGTAGAATAATTACTATAACAAAAAGGAGTAGGTGCTAGAGAAGCTAGAAAATACATAATCTTTTCCCCACCCCCAATAGTAGTCTTAGCAGTGTCCGTAGCCTAAAGCACTGAGAGACCTTTTGCTTGACCCTCAGGCCTGAGGAATGTGTTGGACATAATGTCTAGCCTGGATTTTACACTCAAGTAAATATGCTCTGTGTGTTCCCAAAAAGGCCAATATTTATATATCAAGCTCACCAAGTTAAATTTACTTTCTCACATTAAACCTGCATGATGAATGACTTTATCTTGCCTATTACAGCCTGTTAAATCATAAATCCCCAGGCAGGAGAAAGAGAAAAAAATAATTTGAGTGAAGAAACCACTAAAGGACAAGCATTACTATTAAAGATGGTGAGATGGAATCACATTTGCTAACAATAATATGCAGAATACCTTGGAAACCCCATTTACTCTTATTTCCCTGCCATTTCAATTTCTCTTGCTAACAACAAAAAAGGAAGGTTGGTGTTGGAATATCTGAATAACTCAGTGTTTCCATTTCTCTATTTTGCCACCGACAGAATATAGCAATACCGAACCAATTTTACCTATATTCTTATTTGTTAGATGAATCAACGAATGAATAAACATGAGTTAAAAGTATTTCCATATTCTAGTTGGAAAACCCCTTAGACTTACTGACATTTTCATCTGTTACTCAGTTTTAAGGAAATTCCCTGTTTCTCAAAGAGGCTTTTTCTTGTAATTGGCCACAGTTCTCTTTCCCCACTATAATTCCAAAGAACTCTGTATTTTCTTAGGTGATTATTTTAATCTGCTTTGTATTAAAAGTACGTAACTAGTGTTACTGGTCTCCTATAACATATCTTGTTCAAATAGACATTACTCAGTGCTTTTTATGCTTCCTGCTTTATATTCCACAAAGTAAAATGCAGGACATTTAGAAGGTAGGGAATTGTCAGGATGATAATATAATTTAGAATCCAAAATGGACATGAGTGAAGTAATTAGTAGTTAAACTGCAACAGCAGGCACAAGCCAGGACCTTCCTGGGTAATGCCAGATGTATTGTCTCTCTAGAAAGCATGAGTGATAATTCTGACTTAAATAATATTGGAACATGAAGGAGAGAAGAGCGGAGAATCCTGTGTCAGGTACCCAATCCGATACCTTAGAATAAAATAGACCAGTGGAATGTTGCAAATAAATACGTTCTTAGTACTACACTATGTTAAATATTTAGAGGCAAAGAATCGCATGGATATTTACTGGATATTTCAGGTTCCAGTTTGTACAAGTGAGAACAGAAATTAGATATGCAGTTTCACTTGTGCAGGTTAATTTTGTCTTCTGGTTGTAGCAGGAATGAATCGTTTAAAGCTTAGCATTGTGACTATGGATATATCTGTCTTAATGTCTGGGCTGAGAACTTCTTCAAGGCATAACTGTGTATTATTTACATTCTATCTCTTACCACCCCTGTATAGGCATATTCAAACACTGTGTGCTGCAAAATTATGTGGAGTCTTGGAAGCGTTTTGCTAGTACCCTTTGCTTCTAGAAAATTATTGACCAGTGGAACTCTATTTATGAGGAACTCATTATTTTCAAAAGAAGCCATATCATTTTTGAATTTCCATATTTATGGAAAATTATCCCTTTAACTTAAGTGAAAAATGCATCTTGTTAGAACTTTGACTGGATCTGACATATATCTTGAATATTCAGTATCATCAGAGCATTGTGCGTTCACCAGTCAGTCCTCATTTGACCTTCTAAATGTATTCAGAAAAATATCTGTATTTTCTTCCTTTCTAATAGCTAAAATCTGCTGTCATTTTTTTACTAAGTTTTATCAAGGTTTGGCTTTATCAGGTTTTACAGTATTTTCTCATATGACTTATTTTCCAGACTAATTACCATTCATTCATTTCCCTTAAAATGGAAAACCCTGTTCAAAGCAAAATCTGTCATGTGAATTCTGAGCAATGCAGAATATGGCAGTCTGTTACCTTGGTGCCATACAACTGTGCAGACTGCCCATTGTACAGGCACAGGGAGACGAAATGATAATCTGCACTTTACCCACCGAGCCACATGCCCTGGCTCAGGACAGTGTCTTTACAAAGAAGGACCACCATTTTCTTATTAGCACCAAGGCCTGGTGTGAACTTAAAAATAGCTAATCAATTACTCTCACCCCTTCTCAACTTGCCCACCTCCTGCAATCTACATCTTTATGTATAACTTAAGATTTCCTATGCTCTTTAGGCAAGTATATCATGTGCGCATTCTTTTGACCTTCTGACTAACCAAAATCTCTGGGTCTAATTTTTATGAGCCTCTGTTAAGTCAGATATCTGCTATTGTACTGACATTGACATATGTCATTGAAAGGATAAAAACTTTCTGCAACATATACAGATTTTCTTCCACATTGACTGAGAGTCATTATCAACAGGAATATTTTTTTTTCAACAAGCCGGCAATTCATCTCACTGCTAGTCATTTCTCTGTCTTTTGCTTTTGCTGAATTGTGATTTTATGTCCATAGGACTTCCATGAGTTAAACAGGTTTGACCACCCTATTTAGATAAATAAATACTAATTTTTGGTAGTCATTTGTTTTTAAGCAGTCAAAATTTATTTAGTGTGCACATTAGAATTTATTTAAGACTTTTTATCAAGCTCAGCCATTTCTGGAGTATGTTTTCATTCCTTATTACTTATCCTAATTTCTGATAAAATTAGGATATTTATTTCTCTGGCCACTCTACATGTCTATTTGCCTTAAGTGTTCAGGGAAATCTGTGCAAATATCTTCTCAGTCATTCCTCCCATCCACCTCTTCCTCTGAGTTCCTTCTGCAACATTCTTGAGAGCGAGTCTGTGATTCCACATTCCCCAGAGATCTGTAAGAAAAGAGGGGGTAAAAGACTTGCTTCTTGAAATCATTGGGCAACAGTCAAGTTACAAGCAGCAGAGAAGCTGGTTTGCTTCACCATAAATAAAGACTGTGATTGGTCAGGGTGACAGCTTGAGATGTTGTGGGAACACACGCCTCCCGTTCTCTTTGGGGGTCTCCAATCGTGTTGATTTCATCGAACAGTGTTTTACTACACAAGGAAGCTGAATGCCTCCTACTCTCAGCATGCAAATGAGACATCTCACTTGTGCTGTAAGAAAATTGAGATTAGGAAGGACTCCTTCTCATGTCCCAGAAGCAGCAGCTCAGTCATCATTGGCCTGTCAGTATAAGAAATATCCCTTCCTATCTCTCATGTTTTTCCAACACCTGAGAAAGTCCAGTCTCTAATCTTGATGAATTCTTCAAGGGACATGAAGTAGTGACGGGGAAAACGAAACTTTATTTAGAAGGAAAGGAAGACATAGACTGTATCAGCATATTCCAGATTCTGCTACAAAACATAACTGCAACGTTAAGTGACTTAAGATAAGATGAATTCTCACCCTTGCTCCTTGCTCCGCAGGTGTTGGCTGGAAGGCTCCTCTCCATAATCCTGTCGTCCTGACTTTAAGCTCAGAGTGGTCGAGAAGCCACTAACTACAACAGTTGTGACCTCGGGGTCTCTCTCCGAGCTAGAACAAGATATTAGGAAGCAGCAATGACTCTTAAAGTTGAAGGTAAAAGCGAGTGACACTGACCTTCACCTGGGCAGGAGGCATGTCCCCTCCGTCACAGAGACCTGAGGAATGTGTGACTAGCCAGGTAGATTGGTTTATGAAGTCTTTCTGTCAGAAATGCAGTAGTGGGATTGGCAGATATTAACTTTACAAAAAAAGTAAGATTTACTGAAGGTGTCATTAGGATGCCCAGATTCTGGAATTAAGAGAACACATTTGTAAATGAAAGGATTCTGTGGACCCTTTGAGAGAACAGTCTTTTCCAAGGTCCAGGTCGGGTCCAGATGTGTGAAGAATGACAGAGACATCGAAGGCAGCTCCAAACACTTGGAAATTTGAAAAAAAAATTGCAAGAGGGGAAAATGGAACACATGGAAAAGCAGTAATAATTTCTTTAAAAATTGGAAAGTTCCTTAAGATATGTACCTGAAATTTCTGTTTGAAAAATATAATCTAGGTCCATGCTACTTTCATGGAAAAAACAAAAGTGTATAAATATGTATATATGTGTATACCTATGTGTAAATAGACCCATGACTACATGTGAGTATGTGTCACTGGAGTTATAAATATATATATTTGTATATCCACATATGTGCCATATATTTAGATAGATATACACACATGCACAGGTATATGTATACATGGGTGTATATGTACAGTCTATATCCTTGATGCAATTCTGAAGGACAGTGGACAGAGGAATCTTTTTAAGCTTCCAGATTTCTTAGTGTGGAAGGAGACTCAGGCCAGCAGTAGTTTGCTGCCGTTGAAGGCAGATGCAGTGGAGTAGCTGCAGACAATTGAAAGGAAGAAACATGTCCAGGTTTCTCATCTGAGATTCCACTCATTAATCAGAGGAAAAGAAATATTCAGAGATGTAAAGCCTTGGAGTATAACATACTCTTGTACTATCTCTGTGGAAATTTTGGATCAGCGAATATAACCAAATGGAAAATGAGCCAGGGTAGACGTTTGAAGACAGGAGAGAACAAGGATAAGCAGTGACTATCACAATGTCTATTGAAAAATTTACTAATCAAAATAGTTCAAAAAATTCGATATTTTGCCCCAAGTTATAAATGGGAAAACAGACTCTGAGCAGACTGGCGATCAGACTGGCAACCTCTGCAGCTTGGATTTGAGCTGAAGCAGTTTGACTGTGGAGCCCCTGCTCTGATTAGCTGTCGGTGTGAGGTTCCCTGAAGCCTTGACGTCTTAGTCCCTTTGGGCTGCTTTCACAAAATCCCACAGATGGGCGACATACAACAGCAGAACTTTGTCTCAGTTCTGGAGGCTGGGAGTCTGAGAGCAGAGTGTCAGCTTGGTTAGGTAAGGTCCTGCAGGGCTTTGAGCTCCTTGCTTTGTCCTCAGTGATGGAAATGTTAGGAGCTCTGTGGGGCTGTTTAGTAAAGGCATTGGTCACACTTCTTGGTGGCTCTGCTCTCCTGACCTGTTTACTTCCCCAAGACCTCAGCTACCAACATCGTCACCTTGGACATTACAATTTTAATATATACATTTGGGGAAAAGGGGTAAAAACCATTCAGATCATAGCACGCCACCCCTGGCTCTCTCCAAAATTCATGTCTCACATGTAACATGTTGATTCCATCTCAAGAGCTTCCCCGAAGTCTTAGTTAAAGCTTCAGCTCAAAAGCCTAAGATCCAAAGTCTAAACACAGAAGCCACATGTGGATGAGACTAAAGGCCTCATTCATTCTGAGGCCGATTCCTCTGCAACTGTGAGCCAGTGACATTAAACAAGTTTGCTGCTTCCGAAGAGAATGGAGAAGACACAGGGAAACACCCCTGTTTGAAAGGGGGGAATAGGAAAGAAAGGCCCAAACTTAGCGGGGTAAACGACACAGGATCTTCAGCGTGAGACTAATCTTGCAGCGTGCACTCTGCACACGAGGCCCCTGGTACCCAGGGCTCCGGCTCCGGGTGACTCAGGGCACTCCCTCTCCATGCTTCACTGGGCACAGCCCGCAGCAGCTCTCCCAGGACAGAGTTGCTTGACTGACTCACTTTCCTCGGCTGGAATCATACACGGTGGTTCCACTGACCTGGGCTCCCGGGTGGCCCGGCTGACCGCTCTCCTGGGCGTTGCCCTAGCAGAGTCTCTGTCACAGCTGGTCCCTGCTGTGGCCCTCTACCTGGGTGTCGTGCCCACAGCCCTGGTGCCTCCAGCCTTTCATGCCTGGTGGAGGTAGGAGCATCCCAGGGCTCTGCGTGGGCTCTTCTGGTGTTCTGTTCCTGCTCTCTCCTGTCTTGCCATATGGAGAGACTGAGAATTCTTAAATATTTAAGCTCTGCTTTCTCTTGATGAACAAGTCTGTTCTGAAGTCATTTCTCTCTTTTCTTGTTTTACTCTAAGCCGTCAAGAGGTGCCACATGGCACCTTCGACACGTTGCTTAGACATATCTTCAGCCAATATTCCATCTCTCCCAAGTTCTATTCCACAAAGCACAGCCAAGCACTCTGCTGCCTTATAACAAGCATGACCTTTCCCCCGCTGTCCAGGAGCATTCCTCCCATCCACAGGAGACCTCATGGCCATGGCCTTTACCAGCCAAGCTTCTGCCGACATTCTGTTCACATTTACGTGTTTTCTGAGAAGGTGGAGTCTGTCCTTAGAGCCCGCCTCTTTTCCTCCTGGGCTCTTTTCTAATTGCCTTTTGAGATCCATTCATGGCAATTAGGCTTTTCCAGTTTGTGCTGCCCAGCTCTTCCAGCCTCTACCTTCCAGAGCCACTCAGCTTTGCACGTATTTGTTATGGGGCTGCTTTAACAAAATGCTGCAAACGGGGTGCGTTGGAAACAGCAGATTTTTCTTACTGTCCCGGACATGGGAAGTGTGAGATCAGGGTGCCTGCACCAGGATGCTGACCTCTCCTTGTATCATCACATGGCAGAAGGCAAGGAAGTTCTGTTGGGTCCTTTCTGAAGGGCAGTGGTCCCATTCACGAGGGCAGAGCTTAGTGACCGCTCAGCGACCACACCTCATACTCCTGTCAAATTGGACATTAGGATTCAACATACGAATTTGGAAGAACACAAACATTGAGACCATAGCAGTTGGATAAGGAAGAGAAGCTTAAGTAAAACTAGAATCCTGGAGTCACAAAGGAAAGAGAGACACATTTTTCAGCAACGTTTGCAAAAAGATAACAAATACAAAGTCAAAGATCAAAAGTAGAGTAGAAAAAAATATTAGTAAGACATAATAGAACAGAAGTTCCCATAACTAATATGATCAGACCAAATGATACAAAAAGTAAAGAACTAAATTAAAAATGGGCACAGTATATGAATAACTCGTTCACAGAGAAGGAGTACAGATGGCCAGTAACTTTCATCAAAGTAGCCCTTACTTTATTTGTAATCTGGGTGACATAAAAGCAACATGGGGGATACAGATTTCCACTCCAGAATTAAAAGCGGGTATATATAACTGAACCTCATCAGTTTCTCATATGTTTATGGTCATAGTATAAATTTATAGTTAAGGAAAAGTAATCTGGTGGTATCTATGAAAACTGAAAATATAGATAACCATGTTATATATCTGATGAATGGTGAACCTGCATATATGGGTTTACATTATTTTGTAAATCAAAGTTACCTCGATACATGTTAAGTTTATATATACATATAATATTTATGTGTGTGTATGTATGTATATATACACTCAACAAACCCACTGGGAAGCACAATTCTGTAGAAGTCACTGCACATTATATTAAGACATTGGTATCCTGGTAAATCTTTCACTATTGGCTCTCAAAAAGAGAGAGAGAGAGAAAGGAAGCAAGGAGAGAAGGAAAGGAGGGATTTTGGAGGGAAGGAATAGAAGAAAGGAAAGGAAAGGAAGAGACAATCTCTCTTCTTTGGGGCACTTGGCACTTCCCTTGTAAACACTAGCTCCATGACCAAGTTCGGGTAACAAGTGTGCCATCAATCATTGCGGAACTGGGGAAAGGTGCCCCATAGAGGAAGGTATATTCCAGCTCCTCTCTCAGTAAGACGTGTGCTGGGACCTCTCCTGCAACATTAAAGTGATCACATAGCTTCGTCCTCTGTATTCTCTCTGTATTGTTTGATTTTGCTCAGAAAAAACAAAAAACATTTAATATTTCTTTCATTTTTGACAGTCTTATAAAAATGTTTAAAAAGATTCCCAAAGTATTCTATTGTTAGCCCATGAAGTCTGTCAGTACTTTAGAATCTGATCTATTGGGTTCTGGAAGTTTAAACTTAGTCAGGCCATTGCTATTGCCTCATTATCTCCTAGACACTGGAAAGAAATCAGACAGCTCCAACTGCCGCTCCATTATGAAGCGTCTCTTCGGCACCCAAGATGGCAAAAGCAAGAAGATAGCTCGTGGCTAACCTGGGAGGGCCTGTGTGTGACTGTCTACGGGTGTTCCCAGGTCTCCTTTCAGTGATAATTTCACTAGAATGCAAGTTCCAGGAAGACAAAAACTCTATTTGTCTTGTTTTCCCAAATTTCCAGACGTTTCCATCATTTTGATGCTTGAGAGTTACTTAACATATAATTAATCAGCCAGTAAAGACATACATTCTCTCTTTGGTAGACTTCACCCCTTTACCTGAAAACCATCTTGAATGAGAAAATGGCCTCCAAAGGGTTGTTCCATCCCATCTGCTTTGACAGGAGTGCTTCTATAGTCACATCAGCTAAACTACTTCTCCCTTCGCTTTGCCTTTTGCTTTGAGCTTGTAAAGAAAAAGAACTGGACAAAAATGGCATTTAGGTGTCTTTATATCTTTCTAAAAAATTTTGGGTCTTTCTCTCCATGGGCCTTCTGACACTTTGCATGCTTCCTTCACTTTATACATTTTTTTCCTGTCTTTGTACACACTCTTCAAATATATAAGCTCATCAGAGACCTTCCTGCTAAGACACTTGGTTAGTATTGTAATTAAAAAATATATTTTATTATGTTCATGTGGGTCATTATGATAATATCAGGATTTCCCCCTCTTAGAGTTTCTTGTCTTGGTTGAGCCACCTTCCTTTTTACTTTCTTAAACCACGAGTCCTGGTTCTGTTGGTTTCCCACATCCCCAGTCTGCTGGACTTTGGATGTCACTGGATATTGGGCTGTTTTCCTCAGCTTTATACCTGTCTTTGTTCCTTACCTCAGAAGCTATTGGGCTGTCATGTAGGGGACAGGCATCTCACTGTCCCTTCACAGTTTCATGATGAAGGTGGTATTTGCTGAATGCTCACTGCACGTCTGTCAGAGCCAGGATTGCCTGTTTTATTATAAGTTCCTAGGAAAAAGCAAATGTCAAAGTATCTCATATAGTGCAGTTCCTTTGAGGACTTAAATACTTCATATGTTTGTATGTGAGTGAAAAGAAAATATTTTCTTTACATGTTTGAAAGGAAGAAGGTCTGAAATAGGTTGGTGTATCAATAATGACAAGTTCCTTTAAAATAGTGTGGTGACTGTGAGCTGCGGATGAGTGAGTTAATCAGGGCAGCAGCTGAGAGGATTGTGGAAGAAACCTTAGAGTAATGTACACAGTGACTCCTTAATATATCATTCTAGAGCAACTCCCCGAATGAGCAGTGAGCTATAGGAGGGTTCACCAAATGTGTCATGTGTCTAGGCTGCCTGTTTTAGCTTATTTGCAAAGACCATGAAGAAAAGAGGAATGAGGAAACTTGGAAAGGGAAAGTAGGAGGATTCTGTGCTAAGTAGTATTACAGAGGAGAGATGCATTTACTGATTGTTTCAGGGAAAATTAAAATTTAAATATGAAGAAAAGCCACATGGAGTTTAGATGTTCATAATGCTAGAGAGATTGTTTTGCACCAAGAACCAACCCTTATCCCGCACACACAGAGAGAGGCAAGAAACTTCGAATTCTATGAAGTCCAATGAAATCTGTACTTACCATCATGCTTAGACTGGGTGATGACTGATAAATAATTTACGGTTTGGAAATATGGCACTAATTGGACCTAGGTACTTGAATTTTTTGTTACTGCTCTGTGTGTTGTTTGACTAAGTATAAAGAAAGGTAGTTTTAATAAATTGTTCTATTTCATGGGAAGAACACAACCACCCTTACCTCCGTGGAATGCTGATGCTATTTGGGTCTCAGGTTTAGCCCAGGAAACCATTGTTGAACCACTATCATGCAACTTGCAACTGAATATCTGAGCTGTGCACAGTATTTAGGAAGAAATAAATAGCTTCATTCTGTAAAGCCATATCTATAAAATGACAGTAAACTTCATTGCAGTTAGCTCTTACACTCTGATGAGCATCAAGTAAACCTGTCACAGAATCTTTATCTTGAAATCTGTGGCTTAAATCTCCACTATCTGAGTGCAGGGGACAGAGTTCCAATCTCTGAGGAATCAGATTATTCACGGAGTTACTCTGGGATTTACCTACACAAATGGATATACTTTGTCCCTTGCCAGATTCCTAAGGAAATATGAAGAATGAAGTCTTTAATGCTTAGCAGAACATACATAAATAATCATCTTAATTGAACACTCTCTTTGGGCAGACAAATAGACCCTATGATTTGACAGGTTCCTTTTTATCTGCATTCCCTAGGTTGGAAACACATAAATCCCAGTCTAACCAGTTCACATGTTAAAGTCTTCAGCAGGATCCTGAAAGAGCTGCCAGCCTAGATGGATGTGATTTCTAACCTGCTTCACATTCCAGTTCTGAAACAAGCTAGAAGGGCAGGGTAGATGCAATTTGGGCTTTTCACTTTGCCAAGCCTACTAGAGACCTTATCTCCACTTTCTCCTGTGAGTGTGCTCAGAAGAATCTTAAAAGGTTGAAGTTTTTTCAGATGATAACTAGAAATGGACTTGGGCCATAACTCAGTTTAACATATTATTTTAGAACACCTACTCTGTGCAGAACATTCTACTAGGTATATTATGGAAGGGGAAATAGTTCCAGAGGCCAATAATACTTAGTCCCTTCTCTCAAGGAATTTAGGATTAATCAAGGAGGTCAATAAATACATATTTAATACAATTAGAAACAAACTGGGAATGCAGAGCATACTGACAAGGGAAAAAGCAGGGGTAAGCAGATCGAGGAGATTATGTCAGGCCAGGCTTGAAGACTTTAAAATTTACTACTATTGTTTATTTTTGGAGTTTTAAAGCAAAGGACCTACCTACATGGAAGTAAAAATGGCTACCCAAGATTGCTGTTGGTTGAATAAATAGGTCTGAATGGTATTCATTAATTTTTTAAATAAGTGGAAAACTGAGGAAACGTGAAAGAAGAACCAGAAGAAGGAAACTCTGAAACAAGGAACAAGACTCTCTTCGTGTCTCCCAAGAGAGCAGATGCTGTGTATTCAGTCTAGACTTGCAGAATATACCAGTCTCAACACGGTGCCTGTGGAGGGTGGGTGAACTTCAGAGAGAGGGGGAGATTTTAGAGAGTTAGTTCCCAATGGGAGATAAGGTGTGAAGAAGAGAAAGAAGGAAATGGAATACAGATAAATGAGAAAGAGTAGGTGATGAGACATTTGAACAAATAGAGTCCTTTTGTCAAGTCTACCTCCAAAGGAACTTTGTGTTTTAAGGGCTCTCAATAGTGTTGATTCTTCACAACTCCATCTCTTACCTTGAATTCTAAACACTTCATGAAATTTTACTTTCATAGAGATAATGTTGAAGATCTGAGTGTTTTAGCTTGACAGTGTTGATATACATGAGCCCTGTTTACTCAAACAATGACTTGGGATAATTTTGTTTATCTACCTAAATAGAGTGCGTTGTGTTTCTACAGACATCAAACATATTACTGTTTGCGATCGGGAGGGCTCTTGGTTTCAGGACTGTGATAGGAAAAGAGGACAAAATTCTAATTTAATATAATGAATGCAGGTCACCTCATATACCATATATTTCTTTAAATAGTAGATCTTTTGGATTTTATTGAAAAGTATAAGCTACCTTTGTACATGTTATAATAGAGAAAGTGTATTAGTGTATTTCCCCCTTTCTGTTACTCCTTTATTAATAAACTGAGACACTTTCCTATCATCAGTTATTAACAACAGCAACAATAAAAATAAGACGAGTGTTTTAGCTCATATTGAGTGTCTTCAGAACTCTACTATGAGAGAGAACATTTTGTGTGTCAAATGTTAAGTAGAAACTAGAGCCTGAAAAGTTGACTGGTCAGTAGTCAGGAAGCCTGCTCCTTGATTTGACTTTCCTCTTCACTAACAGAACCTCAATTACACTGTCCTCCTTTGGTCTTCTGTGTCCATGTCAGTAAAATTTAGAGTTTAAGAATTGGTTTCTTGATTACACATAATAGCAATAAATATTTATGGACTCAGTATTGTTGTATTATCCCATTTCGTTCAAATGATAACTCCATGTAAGTAATCCGGATTTTAATGGGAAGAAAATGAGACATCAAGTGTGTCATGATGTAATATAAATACCAGACATTCACTGAGTGCTTTTCATGTGCTCTAGCCCATTTTAAGTAATCCTCACAATGGTCTTTTCTTCTAGCTTCATTTTATATAAGAGGAAGTAGATATTCCAGGCAGAAAAATGACATGTCCATCTTATCCCTATAAGGGCACAGCAGAACTAGAACAAGACTTCCTCTCTATCCTATTAAAACCATTGGAATCTGACGTTTTCCATGTGTTTGATTTTTTTTTTTGTTTTAAATAGCAATATTTGTTATTTCTTTTGTTCACAATGCTATATTCATTTTAGTATATTGAATTATTTTGACCTATATTTCACACTACACCTACCAGCAGAATTCCAGTGTCCCTTACCACCATCTTTTCCCCCTATACCCCTGCCCCCACCCAGTAACCATAGTCCTGTGTCTGCGGTTTTTGTTGGGCTTTTGTGTGTTCATTTGTTTCATTCCATTCCATTCCGCATAGGAGTGAAACCGTCTTGTATTTCTCTTTTTCTTTCTGATTTATTTTGCTTAACATAATGCCCTGCAGTTTCATCCAGATTGTTGCAAAGGGCACAGTTATATCATTTTTAACAGCAGCATAAAATTCCATTGAGTAGCTAGATCACAGCTTCTTTATCCAGTCGTCTGTTGATGGGCATTTGGGTTGTTGCCATGTCTTAGGATATTGTGATTTGTGCTGCTACAAACATAGGAGTGAAGGTATTTTTTCAGATTGGAGATTGTGTATCCTCTGGGTATGTGCCCGAGTGGGATTGCTGGATCAAATGGTAGATCCATCTCCATACTGTTTTCCAAAGAGGTTGCACCAACTTACAGTGTCTCCAGTAGTGTAGGGGGATTTTTTCCTCCACACCCCCTCCAACACCTGTCTTTTCGTTATAGGTCATTCACACTGGTGTGAAGTGGTATCTCAATGCAGTTTTTTTTTTTTTATTTCTCTAATGATGAGTGATGTAGAACATTTTTTGAGGTGTCTGTAGGTTATCCGTGTGTCTTCTTTAATAGGCATCTATCTAGTTTTTGGCCCATTTTTTGAGTGGGTCATTTTCTTTATTATTGTCGAGGTATGTGAGCTCTTTGTATATTTTGGAGATTAAAATTTTATCTGATGTATGTTATGTGAATATCTTCTTCAGTTCTGTGGGTTGTTGTTTTGTCTTAGTGGTGGTTTCTTTCTTCTGCGCAGAAGCTTTTCAGTTGATGCAGTCCCTATTGTTTGATTTTGCTGTGATTTCTTCTGCTGTCACTGTTTCTTCCACAAAGACGTCTTTGAGGATGAGGTCATGAAATGTTTTTCTCACATTTTATTCTAAGTATTTTATGGTTTCAGGTCTAATGTCCAGGACTTTGATCCATTTTGAGTTATCTTTTGGTATGGTACTAAATGAGTAATCTAATTTCTTCTTCTTCTTTTTCTTTTTTGCAGATATCTTTCCAGTTTTCCCAACACTGTTTGTTAATAGTTTCCTTACTCCGTGGTATGCTCTTGGTATCTTTGTCATAGATTAATAGTCTCTATAATTGTGGTTTTATTTCTGGGCATTCAGTTTGATTCCACTGATATGTGTACCTGTGTTTGTTCTTGTACCATACTGTTTCAGTGATGATTGCTCTGTGGTATAGTTTAAAGTCATAGTGTGTGATTCCTCGGCTGTTCTTTATTTCTCTTAGTATGGGTTTGGCTATTCGAGGCTTTTTATGGATCCATATAAACTTCAGTATTGTATCCTCCATTTCCTTATAAAATGTCTCTGGGATTTTGATGGGAATTGCATTTAATGTATGTATTGCTTTGGGTAGAATGGTCATTTTTACTTTGTTGATTCTTCAAATCTATGAACATGGAATGTTTTCCCACCTCTTTGTGTCTTCAATTTCATTTGTTACGGTATTTTCATTGCGGTGGTCTCTTACCTCCTTTGTTAAGTTTATTCCCAGACATTTGATCTTTTTTGGTGCTATTGTGAATCATATAGCTTCCTCAGTTTCTTTTCCCTCTACTTTATTGTTTGCATATAAGAATACTACTGACTTTTGTGTGTTGATTTTATATCCTATCACTTTACTGTATTTATTTATTGTTCCTAGCATTTTTTTTCATGGAATCTTTAGGATTTTCTAGAACTGATGTTGCTTGCAGTGTTTCTTCATTTTTCCTCAGTCTTGCTTCTCTCTCTTCTTCTGTGAGGTTAGCCAGTGTCATCTTGTCTTCAATTTCTGACATGCAATATCTGCATGATTGAGTCTGTTCATGGAGCTTTCCATGTTTATCTTAAATTCCTTGACTATATCTTTCATCTCTAGTATTTCTGCTAGGACTTCCTTCAGGGTCTCACTTCTTTAGTGTTCTGTTCTGTTTGGTCTGTCACTTCTTTTCTGATGTCTTCCAGTTGCCTTTGGGTCATTGTGTGTGGTTCCTGCATCTTCTTCATCTGTTTTTATAACTCTTGTTTTGAACTCTTCATCTGATAGGGTGTCCTGACCTGCATTCATGGATTTTTTTCACTGGTGAGCTTCTTGAGCCATTTGTGTCTTTTGGGGTGACTTAGATTTTGGCACGACTTTTTTCTTTTAATGCTTTGAATATGGCACTATGATTTTCCTTTTACTTTAGATTTCTTCCTGCCAGTAGGATGATGTAGTAGGTGCCATGTTCTTGATTGGGGACAGTTTTACTCTCTTGGATGCCCTTGTGTGGTGAGCCGCTGATGCTGTTTCCAGTGGTGCTGTCAGGCTTTGTAGCTCTCCTGGGAATTTAACAGGCAGCTCAGGTGCAGTATGTTAGCCCTGTTATAGGTTTTTAAATCACTGGGTCTGGGTTGAGGCACTGTGGGACTCTGTAGGTTTTGAGGCCTAGTATGTGCTTATTCCTGGCGGCAGCTAAGCAGGCTGGGGGTTGATGGTCTGCAGGAGCAGAGACCTAGCACATGCAAGTTTCAGTCCACTGAAGCCTGGCTGGAGGGTCTGGGCTGCTACAGGATGGGGCAGGTGGTTTGTGGGTCCCCAGGGACAGAGGCATGTGATATGCTGGTTTTCAGGTAGGACAGGTAGCGCTGTCCTCACATCCGTCTGGGAGGACCCTGTGGTTTCTTTTCCTTTCACTTGGGCTGGGCCCACCTGGCCTCCTCTCTTGGGGCTGGAGTGGGCACACAGTCTCTGGGAAGACTTGAGATCATGCACACGTGGGCAGAGCATCTTTTTTCTGGGGCCAGGCATGCTGCAGCCTCTCCTGCAGCCGGGTGCATGGCTACCCTTCCTCAGACCATGCACAGGGCATTTGTAGTCCTCTCTGCACTGGCTGGGTGTGGGACACTTGTGAGCAGGCGCAGCAGACCCTCTTCAGGCCTGGGGCTGTGCAGTCTGGTCCCTTCCACTTGGGCAGGCATAGGGTGTTCATGGCCCCTTCTGCTAGCGCTGGCAGGGCACATGCGTGGGCATGCCACCTCTTCTGGGGCTGGACACAGGACATATGTGGTTACCTGTCCTCTGGTGGGCATGGGGGCTTGCAACCTCTCCATCGGATATGGGTTATGTGCTGGCATGGCCTCTTCTGGTCAGCGGGGCTTGGGGCCGCATGGTCTGTTCTCCCATCACCTCACTAGTTCCAGGCTGCCGGCCACAGCGCATGCACAGCTGCGTCCTCTGTGACGTGGGCTTTTCCTCTAAGTCAGCTGCACAGAAACCCATGGGTTTTGCTCAGCTGGACTTTCACTGAGCACTGTAGATTCAACTTGTTTCTGAGAGTTAAGGATTCCCAGATGAAGTCACCGTCATGAACTGGACCGTGTGTGTCGCTCTGTCTGTAGAAGAAGCCTAGGAGTTGGGCAGTTCACATCTAAGTTGGCCCGGTGTTTGCCTGCCCAGCAGTGAAGGAATGTTACAGCTGCCAACGTGAAGTCAGGCAGCTTTCCATCACTGACCTAGATTTCTGGCTTCTCGCAAAATGTACGGACCTGCCTGTCCAGCCCCTAACTTCCATGGCAAATGACTGCAGGAACTGAGCCTGTGTGGTCTGTGTCCCAGTGTCCACCAGCCTCTCCATTTGCCACGTCGCGGCCTCTGCTCAGAAGTGTGTGACTTCTGGATTCAATGAAAGATTTGTGCTCAGCAGAATCGAGGAATTTAAAGGCTTGCTGCGCAGCTCCGCCAGTTGGTGTGCATAGGAATAAGAGCCAGAGTGATGCGTTTTCTCTCTTGCAGGGTTTCACACTCAGAAAACTTCTCCAGCATAAGTGACATTTCAAATTCAGGCAGGCAAGCCGAGTCATAATTGGGCCTGTCACCATTGGGGTAGGAAGCTGGCACCTCGTGTGTTTGCCCTGGGTGAGTAATCTGTTTGCGTCTGGGTAGACCACACACACAGACAAATGTGAACTCTGTTTATATTCATTTCCTGCCTGGGAACTTGGTTCCTTTGGGTCACCGCTTTGGAACGATTGATGGATTGGAAATTTACTGGTGTAGACTTGGATGCAAAACTCACTGAAGCCTATTTTGGAAGCTGATCTTCATAACTTTTCTTCAGCTACAGCAAAAGGGACTTTCTCACTGACAACTTTCAGTGGCTTGGAGTGGTTTCATAAGCATCGTGTCTGAATATAAGATGTTCAATGTAACCCAGACATTTAGTTTTACCAGTTTGTAGATGAGCCCATTGATGCCCAGAATTGTCTGAAGTTACATTAGCTGGGTAAGTACCGATTATCTGACACCAATGCCTCTCAGTACCTCTTCCAGGGACCTCTTCCAGGCCAGCCAACATGCTCCATCCTGCTTAGGGCCCTGAAACTTCTAAGTCTGCTTAGTACCTGTGTGACCCACACACAGCTTCATGGCCTGATCCCATTGTGTTGATACTGACATCCATGAGCTACATGGGTAGATTCCTTGCATTTAAGTGTGTGGTTTTTTTTTGTTTTTGAGGAAAGGTGAAGGCAGGAAGAGAGAAGAGGAGGAAGCATCTTTTATTTTTATTTAATTGTTCACAGTGGTTGTTCTGCCCTGGACCTGGGACTCGAACCCAGGGATATGTGCCCTGCATCCTTCAGCGGAGATTGAACTAAGCATTGCTCCACCAGGGGGCGCCACATTTAAGTTGTTTTTTGTTGTTGTTTTTTTACCCTGAGCCCTCAATTCTAGAATGTGGAGAGCTAGGAGAAAATAGGAATGTTAAGAGTCATCTAGATCAAATTGTTTCCTTTTACTAGCCCTTTCCAGCCTCCCTCTTCAATCAATAGGTTGCAGGTAAAAGTGGGAGAATACATTAGCAAAACCTCGATGCTTCCCAGAAGGAGACACATTGGCCCTATTTTCACCAGGGACACTTCTCTGGAAATTGTCCTTAGAAGCCAAATCCAGGGAAGGTCGAACCCAGGGTTGGCAGCACTGCATGGTATCTCCTGTTATAGCGAATGGCATATTTTTTATGAGCAAATCTAGTCACCTTAATTCAGTCTCCAGCACCCCACTAGGCACTGTGAGACTCACAAAGGGAACATGCATAAAACGTAGCTGCAGTTTTCACAGAGTTTATACTCCAGTTCTACAGTGAGCATGTGTATCCAACGGTGCCAGCAGGAATGTGCAGATTTCTCTGAGATGCTGACCATTCGCATCATAAAAACATTCCCCACTGTAAATAATTCCCTGTTCATTCCTGATTACTCACAGGAGACTGTCAAGGGCGCGTGGAGTTTTGGAGAGAAGGGAAAGAATTGCTTTAACACTAAGGTAGGGTGATGCTACACTGCCTTAGGAGTGAAATTAGCTCCAAATAAGCCTTTAACGTTCATGTGCTTTAGACATCCATGACTGTCAAGGGGATGTTTCCTGTCGGAACTTGCTGCAGGTGAAATAAGCAAGGATAAGTTCAATGTGAACTTGACCACAGGTTGGGATGATGTGAAACATTTTTTAAGAAGACTCAAGAAAGTGCTGGAGTCTTTCTCCTGTGCGGATAAGATTGTTGGTGACGTGACATCTTTTTATACCGTAATCACTTGTATACCTGCGAACAGCCCACAGGGTAGAAACACCTAATGGTATGTGACGCCTTTTTCCCTTTGGGCACGATTCTCTTCCAGTAGCCTGGTAGCTTTAAAGGTGACTGTCATGAAACATGGCATCAGCATTGTCTCTCACATGTGAGAACACTTCGCAGCCAATTGCTCCCATAAATTGTGCAAAATGCTTTAAATTGATCAGGTCAATTAGGATTTAACTCAGAGACTCATTGCTCTGGCTCTTGTGTCCTTTTTCAATGTGTCACATATAAATGCCTATTTATTTCCTTTGTGAACGTAGCTGTCAGATTAGACATTTCCAGGTAGGTGGAGGCTGAAGTTGGAGCAAGTTGGTCAGAGGATGTTTTATGTGTCTGATCGGGGGTGCTGAGAGTTCTCTGGTTGGTATTCAGCTCCCTTTCATACCCTTCTTAACTCTGGTTTCTTTCCTGTCCATGGTGACAGCTGTTTATAATTCGGGTTGCAGTTCATTTCTGGGCGAGTTATCCATTGCTGTGTCTGCTTGTCATTGCTGTGGTAGCTTCAAGGTTTCTGTGTGACGGGCGCAGGGGACGGCATCGGGGCTCCACGAAGAGTTGAGCTTTCTCCTCACGGTAGTGTTATTTTCAGAAAGCTGCTCTGAATCTGAAGTCTTCCCCCATCAGCAGGATTTATGGAAAACCATCTGCTGGTGGAGTTTCCCCACCATGTCTTTGCTGTGTTCTTTGGAGTCGCAGGGCTGGGAGGCAGGTCGCTCCGCAGCAGGCCTGCCTGTGCACCTGGAGCTGTGGAGAAGGTTGGGGGCGGCTGACCGAGGAGGTTCCGGTGGTCACTCGCTCTTGAGGCACGAGACGGAAGCAGGAAGGGTCAAGAGGAGATGACAGGAAAGTCTGCCAGCAATCAAGTCGGGGGTGCGAAGTGAGCCGTTTAATCAATACCTTATCTGGATTGTCAGTTGTGAAAGGCTTAGAGAATATGCCCCAGAATATGCAACTCTGAGAGAACACAGGGTGTCCTTTCACCTTTCTTTGATTCAGCAGGTCCTTTAGAAATTTTGAGTCCTGGGAGAGCTAGTTAATAGAGATTCTAGGCTGAGGATGTCAGATAGGCCAGACTTTATCCTAGCTAGCAAGGGAAACAGGCAAGCTGAAAGGGGGTAAGTCCTCCTGGCCCAGCAGAAAGGTGAAAGCCCAGCCAGGGTGGGGTGTTTATGGTTAGGATTGTATTCACTAGTGTCTGTTTCTAAGAATGTTCCCAGACCTTCACTTCTGGAGTCAGAGACGAGTCCGAGCAGGCCCTCCATGCTACCTGTTCGGGTCCTCACCTGCAGCACAGAACTCTATGATTGACTTTGAGGTGCTTAATAGACCAAACAGCTACTGATTTTCAGCAGAGACCCATGATTTTCAGAGAAGATATTCCTGGATGGACCTCACATTGGTCTGTCTAGTGACCTAGTTCAGTTTGCCTTTGATGGCCCTCACTCGGAAACACTAAGAGAATGTTTCTGATGATGCCACAGCCCCTGTCCTGTGGGCCTGGACGCTCGAGCACCTGCCACAGGACTCCGAAGTCCTAACGTGATGCCCTTTCTCGGTGCCATTGTCTCGGCTGGGCTTCCAGTCACATCCTTCGAAAGGGTGAAAATAACATCATCATTTCCTTCTCTTAGGAGCTTCCTCACCCTTGATCTGCCCACGGGATATATGGCCTTGACCTCTGTGATCTCTTGTCTGTCTGCCCTGATTGAACATGCACTCTGCAGAGCATTATTCCTGGCATCATGGAAAATTCTAGAAGGTGATGGTGCCCTCTTGGCCTTTAAACATGTTATCAACTTACAGGAGAGACAGAACTAATCCACGGCCAAATATGTGAAAACTCAAATGTCAGGCGGACATACATTGTAGTTTATAAATCCAGTTATTGTAGCCTGGGAATGCGTATTGATGTGTACATTTATCTGTATGAACCTAAAGTTAAAACGTTTGCTGGCATAACTGAAGCGACTGGACCTCGAAAAGGTAGTTTTCCCCTGTTCCAGTTTTCGTTCCTTATCAAGGAGCCTGTGACGGGTTTGAGAACAAGCAGCTGTTTGGGACGTGCTGGGAACGCCAGTAAGAGCTGAGGGAAAGGAAAATGGGAAAAGAAAAGCAGGCAATACAGCCAGCTGTGGAGGGCTGTGGACACTGAGCTCCCTTCAGCCTTGGGGAACGAGCATGCACCTCAAAATTACCCCCGGACTCTGCAGGCCACAGCTTGAGGACTTTGTCAGGATGAAGGGACACCCACATGGTCCACAACTGCCATGCTCAGCCAGGCTCTGGAGAAAACACTCATGCAAAGCTGGTGGCGGTTGGAGGTCAACCTGGGAAGGGCCTGAGGGATGAGGACAGAGGACCCACAGCCTCTTCCGTGCGTGTAGTCACCCAGGAGAACGGTGCTTCCGAAGGAAAGGCGGGAGCGATTTTGGACATGGAGCAAACCACTAGGTGTGGAGACTTGAACAAACAATGGGACACGTTCAGGCCGGAGCCCACAGACGTCCTTATGCACGGCCTCCAAAGTGTGGTTCGAGCAGCATCGGGACGAAGGCCCAGGCTGCCAGCTGACGCTGACTGAAGATGGGAGGCTCCCTGGGGTCTGAGGAACCAGGCTGCAGCAACTGCCCGCCGACCTACTAGCCGTGTCTCGGCTGCAGACCATGCGTATTGAGTCACCTTGTCTTTGGCATGAGGCTGTGAGTCACCCAGAGGAATCATTTCGGAAGACTGAGCGATGAATGCGGTTGGAAGTGCTGTGGGTCAGCATGCTCCTCGGCGTCGCCTAGAGGTTGAAGAAGTAGACAGTGGTCAGCAAGTGAGGAGGCTTCCTCCTTGCTCCCCGTGTGTCTGTAGAGGAGCACACTGACAGCAAGGGAGAGAAGGGGAGGGCGGGCGGGTCGTCAGCACCTCTGAAGTGGAGCTGACAGAACCCAGTGTCCTCCTCTCTGTGCCTTCTCCAGGGAGCCGGCAGACAGAGGGAGCGGGGCATTTGAGGCAGTGCAGAGGGCGCCTCCTCCTCTGGCTTGGCTGCTGACCTAATCCTCCCGGGAGCTTTTATTTTAGCAAATCCCCCTGCAAGCGCTCACACGTGCTGATCATTGTCAACAGAAATGTCCGTATGTCCTTACCTGACTTTCTGCTGCCCTAGCAAATGTGCCCAGGATTCAGTTCCCAGAGATTGCACCTCAGGGGTTAATTACTCATTTATCACCTCATATTCTCCGATGTGCGCCCTTTTTTTTTTTTCTATCCTGTATTTAAATGCCAGGCAGAGAGGACCTAGGACAGAAGTGTCCGAATACGTTGATAATTTATCGATTGCTTGTATGGGCAGGGGGATGTAGGGGGCTCCATGACAAGCTCACGCTTTCTTCCTTGCACTTAATATCTCTGGATGTTAAGCTCATCTCTGAAAGAGGGAGAGGAAAGACCGTGTGTCAGGTCAGGTCCCCTCAGGAGACTGAAGCGACACAAATGACTTGAACAGAAGGAATTATTATGAGCACTTGTGTCGGGAGGTGTCCTCTTAGAGCCCCCAGTTCGTTCTGAAAATGAAGCTGAAAAAGATGAAAACTGACAGAAACTGACAAAGACAGGAGAAAAACGTGGAAATGTACCTGGTATGTATCACGTGACACAGGAGCCTTCTCCAGGGAATGAAGACTCAGAGAAGCAAACCTGGGAATCTCTGTGCGGGGAAGACGAAGGGGGGACAGTGATGGAGGAACGTGATGGGCTGAGGACACTGAAAGGAATAGAGTCAATGTGGGGAGACTGAGCCAGGCCTGTTTGTGGGGTGCTTCTTGTCTCCAGAGACAGGGGTGCTCCTTCCGTCCGGGTAGGGGGCCGGCGCGCTCTCATGAGGGTTTGATGACTTAGAAAAGGAACAGGCATTGGAGGCCAGTGCAGCCTTGCTGCTTCGGCTGTTTTCTCAAACTCCTTCAGCTCAAAATATTAGATAGACCAAAGTTCCATAATTTGGAAGAGCATTCCTGAACCCCACCCAATGCTTGTTAACCAGGTGTGGGACACCCCAAGAGGCGAAAAGGAATATCAGTGCCAAAATGGTGGGAAGCAGCTGTCTTCTAGGGCTGGAGGGACAAAGGGAAGGGGTCAGGATCACGGAAACTCATACCTGCATGATGTGTCTTGTAGACCAGGGGCTGGGGGTGGCTGCTAGGGGGATCGGACACCCGGCTTTTCTGGTGTCTCTGAAGGGGCACAAAGAAACTGAAACTGGGACTGCAGACTGCAAAGGGAAGTCAGCTGATCTTACTGGAACTAGTCGCTGCTCCTGGGGTGAAGTTTTATCTGGGATCATGTAGACAGAGTAGGAAGCAAAGCGGGTGCCAGTTTCCTCTCTTCACCTACCTCCTGTCACCGTCATGGGGTGGCACCCCCTGTTGGTGGGTCTTAGCAAAGACCCACTGGACCAGGAGAGATGTGATTTGCAGTCCCAGCCCAATGCCACAAAGTAGGCTTTGGAGTCAAGAGACAAAAGGCAACAGAAGGAGAGCGTCAGAGAGCCTGCGCATACACATAAGAAAAAAAGAATGATGGGGATGGGGGAGAGGGAGGTGCCTCAGAGTGAACTAGCAAGAACCAGAGTTCATTCAAGAGCTGCTGGGAAAGGAGTATCACCATTCAGTTACAGAACTAATCATAGTAATAGCCTAAATACAATAACTTGGTTCAGAGAATAACATTAAGGACCCTCATTTGGCTTGGGGGATGGTGTGATTACGTTCTTGAGTGGGGCATGGGGGAAAATCACACATCAACACTGGAATAACACACTACGATTTTGAGAGTGCTGAGCTGAGAAAACAGATGTGTCTCTCATCACATGCTGTGACATACATGTACATACTGAGCAGGATGCGGGTGGAAAACCTCTCCTCACCCCATTTATCTGTCTCCTCCTGCTCTCTCACAAACACAGGGAAGGAATTCATGTAGGAGCATTATATGCATGTGAAGGACAGCTTCACCTTCAGTTGTACCAGATATGTGCTAAGCATGTTGTCTCAGATGCTTTATCACTTTGGGGATGACACTGACCCTAGATTTGTGTGATTATGCCTGTGTAAACAAAAAGAGATTGGATGTAGTGGAAGGAAAACTGGTGCTGTGGGCACATCCAATGCATGATAAAACATACATTCACATTTGAATATATCTGCCTCCCAAGCTTGGGGTCCATCATGAGCATAGACTTGCTCTCCCCTCTGAAGGTTCTAGACTTCCTGTCTTAGACAAATCATGTCATCGCCAACATCAAAACCAGGGACCTATGTGAAGACTTTAAAGTTGCAACAGATCTGCGCTCTACAATAGGGCAGCCACCGGACATGAGGAGGTGACTACATTTAAATGACTAAAATTAAGAATGTGCTTCCTCAGTTACACTAGCCACTTCTCAAGAGCCCAAAAGCAGGCATGGCCTGGTGATTTAGTGGTTATGTCCGCTGCCTCCAGCTGGAGCAGTCCACATACAACCCAAGGACTGGGGTTTGCATCCCTGGACTAAGGGGAATGACTAACATTAACAACTAAGTAAAATAAATAAATGCTTCTTCCTCCTGCCTATTCACCTTCATTTCTGCCTGTACCTTTCCTTTAAAAAAGAAAAGAAAAGAAACAGACAACTGCAAGAGGGCATATTATCTCAGGTTAGATAATTTATGTGCATTATCTCTTTTAATGCAACAGTCCTTTGAGATGGGTGATAGTTTCTCCACTTTGCAGGGGTGGAAACACGCTAGAGGGATTTAATAATGAGCTCATCCTCATACAGCTAGTTTGGGAGGAGAACTGGGATTCCATCCTAGACCTAATTCCAAGTCTCATTTACTTTTCACGTCCTCCTGATGTCTGTAATAGGGAAGATAACACTTCTGCTTGTTTAAGTATAATATAAAGTAGAAGTACAATGATATAGCTAATAGACCCAAGGGTTAAGAAGAGGAATTACTTCCCACTGACAGGGTCTTGAGAGTCTTCACTGAGGAGATGACATTTGAAATGGGTCTTGAGTGTGGGGAGGGTATGAGCAGGTGGGATCGGGAAGGAAGTTTCCAGGCAGAAGGAGGAGCACAAGCAGGAGGAAGGTAGCCTGAGTACTTGACCGTGATAGACCAAGCGAGGATCTGCCTGGTTGGGGGCAGAGTACATTGTCATTGTGGTTGAGAATCGCCAGCTCTATGGCCAAAGTAAAAAGCAGACAGGCTCTTAGTTTATTATTGATCTGAAATTCTCTACAGACTGTCACCCTCTTAAATGTGTAGACACGGGCCAGACCACTGCCACCAGTCCCTACCCTTTGATAGACCCTTGGTCGGGTGTTTTGGGGTAAGTTTCCCTTGAATGCCCTCCTCTGTTGTCTTCCCTGGTATGCCACCTACACTGTCTTTGGCAGAGACAGGTATGATGAAGGGCTTCCCAGGAGTTTTGAGGAAAGAAGGTCACAAGTGAGGCAAGTGTCTGTCATTCTCCAGGCCTGGAGTTCTGCCTCAGACAGGAAATCTGCCTAGGACAGAAACTCCCCAGGATCTGAATGATATTTCCAAGTCAACAGCAATGCCAGGTGGAGTCAAGGGATCTGGGGGGTGTCTTCATAGAGAGTTTGCACTTGGTGGGAAGTTGACAGAGGGTTGACTTGAAGACTGACATGAAAAAGAGAAGACCAGATGTCTATTGCAACCCCTGTGACCCCTGCCCCTGACTGCCACCCCAGGCACATGGAGGGGAGGAGGTGGACCCCCTGCTAATTTTCAACTGCATTCTGCTCTCTGTTGTGTAGTATTTCAGGGCCAGGATCCCTCAGGAGAGTTGGGGCGAGGCTGACTGAGGCTCTCGCGGAGCTGAGTTTGGAGCTCAGGTGCAACTCCTGAGCTTGTGGCAATGGAATGATGTTTCCAGACATTACAGACATTTGAAACCTCTGGGCGGTCTTAGAAATCGCTTCGAGCCTCCTGTCCAGGATACAGCTGCCTAGGGCAATTCCAGGGAAAGGTGGCAGGTAGAGTATCCTTTCTGCGTTTTTATTCTCTCTCATCCTTCCTCTCTCCTCCTTCCCATGTGTTGTGTTGTTCCGTTGTGTCTCCCCGTCAAGATTCTGCAGACCAGTGATACCAGGTATTTATTGTATGTTCTTGTCAACAGAGAAAACATGGACTGAAAGGTGGCGGGTACCACAGTGAACTCAGCTACAGGACCTCAAAGATCTCAAGCCACTGGTTGCTCCAAAGTATAAAGTGACCCTTGCCAAGAGGCGGCAGGAAGCAAGCCTGGAGGAGGTGAGGAAACATCACTGTCCCCTCTGCCCTTGACTCCATCAAACTTTAGCTCTCACTTGGCGGGGACCCAGCCTGATGGGATTTTTCCTGTGTGTCCTTCCACAGACCCCGTGTCTGGGCTAGAGGATGAACCACCCTCAGAGGTGTCCCGGAGAACTGCTAAAGGACAGCAAGGAAGATACCCATGGTCCCCAGGATAGAAGCCCAACAGTGAGAACCAGAAGCATCTGGAATGTGACTCAAGCCCCTAGCCCCATTAGATTGACTCTCTCTGAGCTGTGATTCTGATGGGACTGTTTTGCTTGCCATCCTCTGCATTCCACATGGTTCTGGATGCTCTTGATGGTTGAGTTTCCCCCCACTCCCCTGTCTTTTCTTTTTCTTCTCTTGGCCCTGAGAATTGTCTGAAAAGAATCACTTTAGAAAGTGCTGAAATTAGCCTTGTTATAAAGAAATTCTGTCCCTAGGGATTTTCCAATGGCAATCCCAGGCAAGGGGTTTGATTTGTATAGAATTGATCCTAAGATTAAAAATACATTGTCTTTCTTTTTGTCTTTAAGTTTGGATCCAGGGAAGGGCTCAAGTCACACTTGCTTAGCTACTGAAGCAATCTCAAGGTGTTCTTGCTTGGAGCTGAAATATAATCAAATGTGTACCCAGGGGCCCTGCACACTATTTGATATATAGATGTTACTGAAAGACACAGGCCTTGGAGTTTGAGGTTTAATTCTTCTCTGCTGGATTGACTTCTGGATGGTGACTCGATAGGATGCATTTTCAGGTCGCTTCCCACAGACACTGAAAATAAACCAAAAAAATCACCTATTTTCCTGAGACAAACACTAAGAAACAACCAGCACTTCAGCTGGAGATGGATCGGCTGACAATTAACAGTGGGTGAGGGCACCCGAGTGGTTCTCAGCTAAGCCGCTGATTTGGATTTGGGGCGGAGCTTTGGGGGGAGTCTCTGGACACATGGTGGGTTGGAGGCTAGGGATTTCTGGACCAGTTGTGGAGGCAGCAGGAGGCGGTCCCAGTGGAACTGAGACATGGAGACCTGGAAGTTTGACTTAGGAGAGGGTGAAAGGAGAGCCAGTGCAGTGGGAGCTGAGCTGGTGCCCACGTCGTGAAATTGCATTGAGTGCAGCCATAACCGGAAATCAGCCAAAGAGCTCAAACCCCTCCCACAACCATATTGCGCTACCTCCTAGTGTCCATTGAGTGGAAATCCCACCCACCACATATCCACCATAAATCCCACCCATCGGATGTCCCTGGATTACAGTGAGCAGGCAGCCCCAAATCGCAGCACTACCTGCTAGTGCCACCTTGTGAGTAGGTGAAACTGCAGCCTGATTGCCAAACCTAAGCAAGTCAAACCTATGCAACACCAGGGAAACCAAACCCTCAGAAATATAAACAGAATGCCGAGTAGAGCAAAGGCACAGAGAAATGTACATGAAATGATGGATCCAGTAAAAAAGCCAGGGGAAAATCTGAATACAGCAGACGTGTGAAAATTACCTGATGAGGAATTTAGGGTAATGGTGATTAACGTACTCATGGGAATCCAGAAATCAGTAGAGGCAGTGAACGAGAATGTCAGGAAGCAAAGAGAAGAATTAAAACAAGACACCAAACAGGTAAGAGACAATGGCTGAATTAAAGAACTCAATAGAGGGACTCAACAATAGGATGGATGAAGCTTCCAATAGAATCAGTGATCTGGAAGATAATTCCTGTCTACTCCTGCATCTAGGATGGTGGACAAATTATAAATATCAAAAGTGGCTTCAAAGAGTCTGATCATAGGCTATCCAGCAGTAAGTGGATGGTTTTAAAGTGCCATTTTCTAAGGCAAAGTAGGCACTGGAGATCCACAGACCCATTGACTTGCTCAGCTCTGTCTGTGAATCTGCCCCATTTGGAGGTATTAGAGAACAAGGCATGCTTCTGGGCTTGGGTTTATGGAAATTGTGGTATTTATGACCTATGTTCTGTTAACTGTGCCTGCCCTGAAATAAAACACCTTCAGTGAACTCAGAAACGTGGTCTCTGTCAATTTCCTGCAACAGTGTGTTCTCAGCAGCTTGTAAGGAAGTTTAGGGTAGAACCTAGGAGTGGCTGACCTGAGAGAGTGCTAGGCGGAAGCTGACATTATGGATATTTCAGAAATGTTGCTAGAGCTATCTGTTGTCTACACAGAAGGCCAGAGTGTGTGATCAATCTCTCTACCCCTCATATTGTAATCAGCTCTGTAAATCTGTCATCATAGCTCACCCTGTTAGACCAACCTGCCATCATTCTCTCATTCTGGAGTCCCTGTTCATTTCTGTGAGACTTTAGGGCAAGCCACAAACTCTCCGAACCTCAATTTTCTCATGCTCAAAATGGGATATGTACTTCCCATAATTATGGTCAGATGTGCATATCAAAGGGCATCACGTGAGTGGTCCTTCTTATATTACCTTGGCATGTGGCAACACTCAATACATGGGGAAGGATATTTCCTTGAAACAAAAACAGGACATTGGGGTGGCAAAAACAGCACAGGCTTATGCACTGGTGACTAAGGGAAGGGGAAGAGGTTGAGTAATCTGAGCGGGAGCAGAGCAGCAACAAGTAAGAACTATGTGATGTAGATTAGAGATCTCAGTAATAACATGTTGTCCAACAGGACTTAATATGAATGACCAGAGTCAATGCAAGGATTTTGGCTCCTTAGGTGAAAACCAAATCTGGCAACCCTGTGAGCCCTGCTCTAAATGTCCTACCTAAAACACATGACGTTTTAACCATCTCACTGTTAGAAATGCCCACTAACCAGCCCAGTGCCAGAGATAACCCTCACAGTGCCAGAGATAACCCCATCATACTTACCTGAAGCTCGACCAGGCTGCAGTGTTCTGCTCCCTTTGAAGAAACAGGTGCACAGGGTTGGGGGAATCCTCTTCCCAGTTTCTGTTTCTTTACAGGGGGCACAACTCAACTCCTGTAAGGATCATCTTTAATGTGGAACACAAGGGGCAGCTGCTTTTGGGCCCTCTCAACAGACTGGGCCCAGGGCAACTCAACTACCCCTTTGCCCCAGATTAAATTGGTGCTAGTTTATTAAAAATAAGACTAAATTTATATTAATGGAATGTTCGGGTAATATGAAAAAAACAATACAGTCCCACTTAACACAGTACATATGGTCAGGCTATGCATAGAGCACACTTTATTTGGTAACAAAGAATTGAAAGAAATTTTAAAATTTGTAATAATTAGCCTTTAATCGTGAACACCGAGTAACCTCCAAGTAACTTCTTTGGTCTCCTTGCTTAAAGCTCCTAAAAGAATAGGTGAAGATTCCTGAGGCAGATGTCAGAAGAAAACCTACTGACCTTCACATTGACCACATAACCAAATACCTCAATACCTTGGTTCCTTCTGTGGAATACGGCAGGTGTTTACCCCGTTTGCAGAAATAACAGACACTTTACCAAAAGCGAAATTGACTGTACCTTACATGGATGACACCATTTTTCCTGTCTATTTACAAAGCTAAGGTCATACCATCTGAGGGAAGTTGTATCTGCATCTACATACTGGGAGAGGCTTCTTTCACCGCAAGGACAAATTTGGCCTGCCGTAGGCCTCATCAGAGCACATCTGCCACTGTAGTAGAAAGCATTTTTGAGGCAACCTTAGAACTTTCCACCACCAAACCTGAGATGTCAGGATCACTTAGATGTGAGACAGACAAGAGCTAGGATAATTTACTTCATATTGGGTCGCAAGTCTGATTGTCGTGGTCCCACACATGTTATCCTTGGACTTCAAGCCATGCAGCGCGGAAAGAGTATTTTCTGCTCTCTACCTTGAAGTCATTAAAATGGCAATAGAAAGTGAATAGCAAGTCATTACTAAGTACTTACTGTCTGTGGGCATGTTACGGTAAAGTACCTTACGAGCTCTGGTTCCTATATCATCACAATGATCACATGAGGTAGGTCACTGGGCAGGTCACCTGGTTGGTAAGAGACATGGCTGGAATGAACCAGATTTGCCTGACTTCAAAACTGGGTCCTTTACCCCTGTCCTTAGCTGAATCCTCACCTGGGCCCAGTCCTGTGTGCATTTCTGACTTTGAATCCACCTATGAAATTTCATTGTCCATATTTATGTCTTAGGCTTATTGATTATCATTATCTATAGCCTGCTGCCTATAATTGTCTAAGCTCTTGGCCAACTAATTTTAAATCAATACGAAGAATAAAGGTTTTATTTAAAAAATAGTATTGTGTTAATTAGAAAAATAGGCATACTTATGAATAGAAGCCAAGTTCCAGCTGCCTTATGCTGAATTCTACTTCTAGTTGGCCTTTTGAGGTTCCAGTATCATATCTAGAGGAGGTGTTAGTGGAGGTGGACGTTGAGGCCAAGAGCTCTCATAAGTAGATGAGGCGTTCCCTGGTGGTGCTGCCATTAGATCTGCAGATGCATCATGATCCACGTAAAGTACAAGGACCAGGGTGGGAGGGAAGTTGGGTATAACCGAAAAATGAATGAATATATAAATGCTGCTTCCTCCTCTCTTCCTGCCTGCCTGCCTTGATTCTGGCCTGCTTCCTTCCTTTAAAATAATAATAATAATAATAATTTCAGAAAAGACTGAATGAGACCAAACTGAAGGTGACACCCTAAGAGATGTTTAAGTAAAGCAGTGCTGACCCTAACTTGAGTCCCTAAAGTCTGTATCAGAGGTCATCATTCATATTTGTCCAAAATAACCTGTGCACTTGTTCCCTCCAACAGTTTTCCCAGAAGATGGGCTTGTTTGAAGAACCACCGCCTTGTAAGCAGCTTACACGCTGGCAGGCAGGCTGCAGCGAGGGCTCTGTCCGTTGTCCTGATGACCCTCTCTGGCTGGGGTGCTGTGTGCGTCCCAGGCCAGAAGTGCTGGAGGTTCATCCCTACTCTGTATTGTGACAAGGCCTCGACCAAAACTAGCTCCTCGCTTCTGGATGAACAGAATGAGGCTCATGTACGCTGCCTCCGTCACTCCGGGAGGTGACACTCCAGTTACCCTTGGTGGGGACTAGTTTTTTCACCCATGTTTGTTTGTGGCCTTTCTGTCAGGGTCTTGCACTCTCACTTCTCAGCCTGTGCTTCCTGAGATTGGCTCTTTCCTAAGTAGTCATTTGCACAAAAATTTCTTTCTGAGGGGAGCTTCAGCAAATTCAAAATTCTGCTGCTGGTTGATTCTAGAAATAATAATGTCCCAGAGCAAAAAATGTTATTCACACCAAACACTTTCTCTCTTTGTCCTTCTGCTGGACTCAGAACTACAAGACCTAATCAATGTGAGACCCACTTGCCAGAGAAGGATTGCCTTCCTGTAAAACAGCCCCGCCACCAGGTTATGAGATATTTTTCCTTTAAATAAAATTGCCCTTCACTAGCTAGGTCAAGTAATTAGGAGGGTAATGGGCGAAGGGAAGAGTCGCAAGTTCCAACCCCACCTTTAACCTTGCAAGGACTCCTACTTGAATGACTTCTGTTTCAATCCCAGCGATGGGGCTGCAAAAAATGGTGGCCTCTTTTCGAGTCGCGTTACAGGAGGCTCCAAGAGGCTCTGTCCCCCAGCCTTTGCTGTGCCTGGACACTTCTGTGAGAATATTGAGTATTGTGTGGAAGAGCCACACACTGATCAGGATTGTTCTACCAGAGCCTGGCTTTTTTTTCCCTGCCACGGCAATTCTGTCAATGAGATTTTATCTTCGCTATTATCATCTACTTGAACCATTCTCTAAATTCAAGTTATGATGCTCTGAAAAGCATGTCAGACCGACCTGCTTTTAAAGATAAATGCTGAAAATGTCAACCCTGTAAGGTAAGAAGATGTGCCTGAATCTTTGTGGCAGGTCTCACATACCTCATTTATTTTTTTGGTGGTGGGAGGAAGGTACACGTAATGAAACATGCTTCCTCTCTGGTCTTCCCAGTAAGGAATTCAATGTTCATTTTATCAGAGGTGTCAGTGGAATTACAGTACCTCTCCGAGTCTGTTTGATCTCTTCTTACTCTTAGCTAAGGTCTTGGAGGGTGGAGCTGAACAGGATGCTTCTTTGTTTTCAGTATTTGGTCAAGGGCCAGCTTTTGTCATATTAGGGATATATTCTCTCTGACTTTGTTCACAATATTTCAGGTCTTCAGACAGAAATATTTATTATGCAGATTTCATACAAAATTTTTAGTTTAAGCTAAAAGAGTGTGCCCCCAGCCCTGTGTTTTTGGTGGAAGGAGAGATCAGTGTCCTGTGCTTGGACACACTCTGATGTTGAAGAGCAAGGTTATTATTAGGGGAAAAAAATCAGAGAGTAACATGGTTCCTGCATCTTTTATGACCCAGGATCTTTTATGTAAGGAAAACACTTACGACTCTTGGTATCTTTGTTGTCATATTTTTAATCCTATGAATTATTAATTTTTTTCTAAATATTCAAATGCTGCTTTTGATAATAAAACATAACCTGATGAATCAAAACATCTTAAATATTTTAAATACTGTTGATAAGTATAAGTAGACAAATTCTCCTAAATATTTTAATAAAAAAAAATCTCCACTTGGCAGGCCAGTAGTGCTTGGGTCCTTCTGTGGCCCAAGGGCAGTTCTCATACCTCCCAAGGTCCCAGGGCCACCCAAGGTCCCGTGGCCAGCGAAAACAGCTGAGATGAACAGCCAGATGAAAAAAGGAATGCTTCTTCCTCCTTTCTCTTCTGCCTGCTGGCCTACTTGTCTTGATTCCTGCCTGCACATTTCCTTATAAAAACAAAGCAAAATAAGACAGACTCTGCTTGATTTAAAAACTTAACAAACACACGAACTTGAAAAGCATACGGTGTGTGCGTGTGTTCACACACACACACACACACACACAAATGGTCGCAATGGGATTCCAAATGTCTTATACCTGCATGTAAATGACAGAATTTATACTCTGGGTTTTGTTTATGTCGTCATTATTTACAAGTTTGTTTTATACTTCCCTGTTTTGTTATGCCTCTCAGGGTTTCTGCGTTCTTTGAGTTACAGTAATCTTGCTAGACTTGAGAGGAAAAAGAAGGCTGCTCAGTTGTCAATGCGAATTCTAAATCTGAGTTTATAGATTCTGTGTTGTCAGACACTTGATTTTTTGTTGGCATGGGGGATCTTAGTAAGTCTCCTCAATGTGTGTTCATTCCTGGCTGATGTTTTCAATGGCGGTTTTTTGTTACTGTTTTTGTTTTTGTTTTCTGAGAATCAAGATTCGTTTGCTATGTCACTAAGCCTTCAGAAGCACTTGTCTTACACTTGCAACATGAAACCCCCTCTGGAGAGCTTCTCTGGCTGCTGAATTTTAGACCAGGCAGGGAGTCTTTATTTATGTTGTCTTGGTTTCTTCGTATTTTTTTTTAATTGAAAAATCAACCAGCAGTTATATCAACTAAGGGATGAAAAGAGGAATCTGGGCAACAGATTTTCTTCTTGAGATCACTGTTTGGTGCCTCAGTTTCCAACACTTTACTGGACTTTATTGGCTGTTCTGGGAAGCCATAGTCTCTGATGACTTCTCGTATGAACAGTCTCCAACTTTATGGAGTTACTTAAAATTCACCATAGCTATACATAACTATTTACTTTGGAAAATTATATCAAATAAAAAACAATATTTATATGTCCATTCTCTACTTTGTTTATTAACATGTATTTTGAAACAAACAGGCCTTTCTTGTTTTTCCATGACCTTTTTGTATACTTTATACATTTTCATTGTTGAGTACTGTTATGGACTCAGGGATTTTCATTGATGTTATTCCAATGAATATTCTTGTTACTCAGATGGTTGCAATGTGGGGAATCTGTTAGGCAGATTTCTTTGTCTTTTCAGCATTATTTCTGAGATTTTTTTTTGCAAGTTTTCTTGCTTAAAAGCAACAAGATATCCAGATTGATTTATTCCTAGTATTAACTAAAAGGTTAGTCCGGGAGAAGTCTTGATTCCTATTAGTAGACATTATATTGCATATTCATTTTATCCGCATAAATGTGGTGATAGACAAGTTAATACCACTTTTGGGCTCCTTAATGGAAGGACTGGAAAAAGTATATGTTATGATCATAAGTTTTCATTATCATTTTATAATACGAGAGCTAATATTATTGTCAGTTCTAAATGTTTATCTAATATTAATTGAAAATTATTACCTGTGCCATACCTTCTTGGATTAGTCACTGTCTTCAGACCCATTTTCATTTGCTAGCCTTATATGTTTTATTGATGACCATTTTCATGTTTTTCTATTGACAGACATGAGAGGATCCAAGTAGAGATAGCCATGGGCTACAGTAGAAAGAGCCATATTTTCTTCTGCCAGCGGAATGCTCCGATGAGGTTTAAAATTTTGTCCTGGGGACAACGAACTGCTTCTTGGAATTCTTACCAGAGTCTCAAACCAGAGCCACCAGAAGCGGGTGTTAAAGAACATCTTTCTGGGCTCCACTCCAGAGGAGTATCTTTTCCCTAGGCCTGGGGCTGGGGTGGTCCCTGTCTTACCTGTCTCAGGTGGGGCCAATGCTGTTGACTGTGAGACCACCCTGGAGGCCCACTGGTCTCAGGAACAGACCTTGACTAGACCAGGCTAACCTTTGGAACTTGGAGCCTTGAATTTGGAGACTATTAGTCAAGCGGCAGATTAAGAAAAAGCAGTAAGTGCAACTTCTGTGGCAAATCCGTGGGTTAGAAAAGTTGGAATGTCACTGTGTGTCATGTAGGCCCATCTGGTGTTTCTTTTACTCATCTGGGACCAGTCTGACTGCTTCTCAGTGTCGGGCAGAGAGGAAGACAAACTTCAATTTAAAAATCAAGAGAATTCCGTAACTCATGTAGGAAATTCTTTTCACCATGCATACTAATAATATTTCTTCCAAAATTAAGTTCTTTGGAGGGGGTGGGGAGAATTCACACAAAGTCATTTTGTGACTTTGAACACACATCCTAAATCTTGGTTTCCTTTCAAGGTTGAAGTGTAGACCTGTCACCCTCTACCCGCCGTCTGTGATAGCAGGAAGTCTAGCTTCCTAAGTGTTTAAGCAAGTGCAGGTACGCTGTCACGTCAAGATGAATAATAAACAGCCATAATAAATGGATGTTGTGGGTGACATTAATCAGACATTTGCAATCCTGTGGGAAGACTCATGTGGAAGATAAGTAGCTGCACTTATTCATACTATTGTTAGGAACTTGAACCTCTGTCACACCGCGCAGGTGTTTGGTCTATTTTGGAACTACTTGACGAAACTCCTTTGTTTTCTTGTTCTTCTGTCTATCTACCTCCCAAATGTAGACCTTCCCCAAGCTTTTCCCTTCGTCCTTGACCTCTGTATTTTTCTATCAGTGAATCTTCTACGCAATTCAAATTGTTGCCTCTAAGAGGGGCAATTTCACAGTATCATTTACACCCTCTGCTCCCCAAAATTGAATCTTCATTCCAGCAGGACCTCTGAAATCTGATTATCCTTTGGGCAACTTGAGCCATCTACTTCTACAGGGCTCGGTGCCTTCTCTTCCCAGCCCAACTTAATGTACTTCCTCATCGCCCTGAATACAAGTCACATCATTTGCTTCACTAAAATCTCCCTTTTTAACATCCCAGACATTTCACAAGATGTCTCCTCTATTATGTTTCTCTGACATTGATATCTTTATTTCATCTTCTACTACAAAAATATATCTTAGATGCCCAGTGCTGCCATTCAAATGCTTGTGAAATCCTTCTAACAGATGTTCTTATCTTAGGTCTCTCTCCACTGTGATCCATCTTAAATATCATTTCAACACAAAGTATCCCCAGTGATCATGTCTCTGATTATGCCACTGCCATCCTCTAGAATCTTCATGATTCCTAGTATATAGTGAGATATGCTCACAGATTTTGTCCTGTGTTGCCAGGTTTCCCAATACAGAACCCCAACTTCCTTTCTCAATTTTCTTTTTCACTATTCACTTATGAACCCTGTCATTCCATGGATATAATAGCAGTCTTTACATTTGCCTTTAATCTCATGTCTGTGTTATTCTTCTTTGCACCATTTACCTTCCCTACCTGTTGAAATCCAACACACTTTTTGAAGATACCTAAGATACTTTCTGTAGAGTGTTACTTGATTTACCCCAACCAATTATCTTCCCTTTGACCATTACTTTACTCTATGGAGCTTTACTCCTGACGTCTGCTTCTGTCTGGTGTTTGTGATGATGTGGAGCATTATTTATTGGATCCTGAACTCCCAAATCCTGATGTACAAGTAAATGGAAATATTGAGTGGACACTTGCAATTGTAATGCATATTTTAATCCTTTGCTTCGTGTCTTTAGGGTTGGTAATGGTTTCCCAATGTTGCTAATGTCTGGGTGTCAACACCCTTTGTTCTGTCCCCTTGCCAATAAGTACTTCTGTCTCTTAAGTTTTGGGTGACTTTGTTTTTCTGCTTCTGACAGATACATTCACCTTTCCTTTCTCCTCAGCTCCTAAAGTGCCATCTCTCCATCTCTGTTTGTATAAATGGCAGTAACTTCTCTTTAAAGAAAGGTGTTCAAAGATGTAGTTAGAAGTATTTACTCATGCTTTCTTTTTTCACTGTCTTGGTGAAAGTCTGGATCATCTTGGATAAATCACTCACATAGAATCATGCTTTAAGTTGCCAAGAATCATTGCATTGATCCAGGGAGGGTAAGATGATCTAATGAACACACAGGCTAGCCTGCTATTTCTAGTACACCCAGACATAGGCTGTGAACATCCTGAAGTTGTGTGCTGCCGAGTTTCTGAATTAGACCTGTCCTTCTGGGATATGTGAGCACATTTATTCTCAGGATAGGTCCAGAATTAGTCTTGCTTTTCTGACCCCTGTTTCTGGTGAGCTTAAGAGGATAATCGCCAAACTCAACCTTTACTATAATTTTGTAGTTTGAGTCTGTTACTTAGTATTCTCAGGTCCTGCCTGGAGACCTTCTCTAAATCATGGAACATTTCAAGAAACTGCCTCTCTACCTGATCTTGAGTATACATACAGGTTTGGGTAGATTTGGATTCAAACCTACAGGATTGAACTTTAGTCTTCTGGTCATGTACTGTCCTATTCTCCATATCGTATGTCACACCCAGTCCCTTCTTCTCTTTTTCTTATGCCTTTCAATTAAGATCTAGCATGGCTTGAAGAGGAACCCAAACCAATTGTTATAACTGTGTAATATAATAATCTGTCACCTTCTGCAAACAAAATTTTTATGAATATTAAATGTCAGGAACCAATAAACATAGTCCTATAGCCAATCCTGCATCTGTAGAAGCCACTAACAAGTAATTAGAGAGAGATGAGAAGAGGTTTTATGTGCAGAAATTCAGAACATTTGCTAGCAAAATCTATTTTCAAAACAATATGGGTTTAAAATCTGCACTAATAATTTTAATATGGTCTTATCTTTAAAGCACTTTCTAAGTACTAATTCTCCCAGCATGCTTTTGAAGTATGTGTCATTACCAAAGGTATATGCCAGACTAGGTTATTTTTAAAACAAATTAGTATCGTGAATAAGCATTCTGTTTTTCCTTAATATTTAAATTGGATTTGGGGGGATATCATTTAGCACTACAGACTCAAGGCAATTAACGTTTTATTCATTGGGTTAGGATAGAATAGGTTATATGAAGACATTTTATAATACTGCAGTTGAAGCCCATTTTTTATGCTGTGTTTTCCTACAGAGTGATCTCCTAGAACAGAGAACCTCAACCAGTGTCCCTCAGGGGTTATTGGCAATGTCTGGCGACAGTTTTGATTGTTACAGTGTGGAGGGAGGAAGCAGTGTGCTCCTGGTAGCTAGTGGATAGAGGCCAGAGATGCTTCTAAATATTCTGTCATGCAGAATTACTGCATCCACAACAAAGAATGGTCCAGTCCAAGATGTTAGTAATGTCAAGGTGGACAAAGCTGGCTCTAAAGAGATTAATGTTCTTCTTTGCCAATTCTGTAGTCTGTCTACTCCTACCCCGTCCCCGACCCCACAACGAGGATTAATATCCTGCTAAATTAAAGTCATTTCAACTAATGGGAAATTTTGCTAGGAATTTCTTCAACGTTGCTATATAGTCATTATATATACATGGTGCTGTATCTATAGTAGAATGTAGAACCAAGGTGTTCTTCAGGATTTCTCAGTCAAAGCATCTATGTTTTGAGAGAAAATTGTTAGATACCAAACTGACTGTGGCTGCTTTCCCCACTAAGAAGAGGTGGGAGGTGGGGAGAAGAGATGGTGACCACATAATTGGGAAATGAATTTCTATTCTTTTTTCTTCTCTTTACAATGAGACACTGAGGAGAGAAACAGATGAGTCTGCAATTATAAAGAGTGCCAATTGTTCTGGGTTGCTGAGGGTGAAGATCTGAGCAGATGGCCCTTTTGTTTAACTGAGGACATCAATGAGTTATTAGTATTAGCCCAGAGGAAGCCTTGAATGAGGTTGACTTGTTCAGTACAGTAAAATGAGAGGTTGGCTTTCTGGGTGACGGAGCCCAAGATTCAGATATCAGGAAACCACTTTTGTTCCATGTAACAAAAATTTAAGTCAAAATGCCTTAAACAGAAAGAGGATTTGTTTGCTTAGATAACTGGTAAACCCAAAGGGGTGATTGCTTCAGGTACAATTGCATCTAGAGATACCAACTGAGTCACAGGTCCTTTAACTACTTCCATTTTGTGGCTTTGCTATCTTCTATAAATAATTCATCTTTAAGGATAATTCTCATGACAGCTCCTGCTTGTACCAGGCTTCAAGAACATAGGTGCTGACTGTCTCAGGACTTTCTTTTCTCCAGTGTTTCTATACATCCCTACAGAGGATTGTAGTTCATTTCATTTGGATTATGTACTCAATCCTGGGTCAACTCCTGTCTTGAGTAAGTGGAATGGTCTGGCCCTGCTAGTCATGTTCTCACTCTCTTGCTTAGTAAGTCAGGATCATGCGGTGGGCAGGACCACTGATGGAGACAGTCTGTTCCCCAAAGAAAATGAGTGTCCCTTGAACACAAATCCATGCCAGATTCCTTGATGATGATTTTCAGGCTATGACTTCATGAGAAAAGTAATTATGTTTTTTGTCCGTTGTACTGTTGAGTCAAACACACCTGCACTAAAACTTAGATCTTTTCTTCTGGGACATCCCCCTCTTTGGACAAACATTTCCCTTTCCATGTTTCTATCAATGAGTTTTTTATATTGACTATGTATCCGATCTCCCACTGAGATTTAAAAAGAATGAATGCTGATCATATCCCAAGATACTCTGATTCAATTCATCTAGTATAGGGTCTAGGCATTGAATATTTTCTTAAATTCTATTACTTTGGGGTTGAATAATGGTATTCAGGGAACCCCTAGGTTGACATGCAGGTAGTTCCAAAAGAGTTAAAGATTTAAGTTCCTGACACCTGGGTGAATGTGATGGCCATGTTTTTTCCGCTGGAGCAGATACCCGAGTAGAGTACCACTGGCCAACTGAGAATAAAAGAAAAGCAGATAAATGTGGAGGCACTGGAGTGTGAAGTTCAAGGTTGATTGAAGTGGGCCCCCCTGAGTTCCACAGCCCAGGCGTGGTGACAGGGGAAGCATCCGGAGACACTTTGGGTGGCATTTACGTGCCAGTTTTTTCTGATCAGCTCTCAACTAATGTCACAGTTCTTACAACAGAATTTCTGCCTTGAAACCTCTCTCTGAGCCCCAGTCATGGTAATTTTGTTAAGTACTCTACTCTGCATCAACACTGAGCTCTGTTTTGCTTTGTTCTTGTCAATTCTAAAAAATGATTATTGTTTTGTAAGTCTTTCTTTATTGAACTAACTTTGTTTGGCTTTGGTATCCTGGTAACACTAAAAAAATTGAGCTGAAGAACGTTTCCTCCTCTTCTGTTTTCTGGAAGAGATTATACAAACTAGTGCTGATTCCTCTTTCAGTGTTGGGTAGAATTCTCAAGTGAGACTCTCTGGCCTTGAAGATTGCTTATTCAAGAGTTTTTAAATTAAAAATCCAAATTCTTTGATGGTTATAGACCTATTCAGATTGTCTATTTAATATTAATTGAAATTTGGTAGGTTTTTGGAGCAATTGACCCATTTATACTAATTGTCCATTGTATAAGAATAAAGTTATTCATACTAGTCCCTTATTATCTTTTTAATGCTGCAAGATCTGCAATTTTATCTCCAAATTCATTTTTGATATGGGTGGTACATACCTTTGTTTTTAATCAATCTTACTAAAGATTTATCCATTTCATTTTTTCTGAAGAATCACTCGTGAATTCATAATTTAAATTTTTTTTGTTTTCTAGTTCATTAGTTTCTGTTTTTAACCTTTCTAATTTCCTGCCTTCTTACCTTGAACTAATTCTCTTTTTTCTAAGGTTTTGACGTAGAAACTTAAATGAGTGGTTTAAGAATTTTTCTCACTTCTGATGTAAGGGTTTAATGCTATCCATTTTCCTCTCTAGACTGCAATAGCTGTGTTCCTAAAATGAGCTATGCTATAGTTTTTGCCTTTATTTAGTTCTATGCAATTTTAAATTGGAGGGGGTGGTTCTTTAACCCATAGATTATTTAGGAGTATGTTGTTTAATTTCTGTTAGGAATTTTTCTGTGATATTTCCGTTGTTAATTTCTAGCTCGATTACTTTGTGGTCATGATGCCATTCTACATGATTTAAATTCTTTTAAATTTGGTTTGTTGGTTACAACCCAGGATATGGTTTCTCTTAGTAAATGTTCCTTGTGCCCTTGAAAACATCTCTTATTGGTAAATTGAATATTCTATCTATTCCGTTGATTGTGTTGCTAAATTCTTCCTAGAAATTCTTATCAGTTACTAAGAGGGGATAATGGATAATTTTTTCCAGCTAAAAATGTACATATGGACATATATACAAATATTTGCACACAATTTCAAGGGGCTTCTGGATTTTATTTTGCTTTTATAGGGATAGTGTCTGTGATTTTGATAGAAGCTTTCATTCTCTTTCCTGCCATGAGTAGCAGATAATAGCGAATGAAGTCTCAAAATATGTCAGTAACTCTGAGGGGAAGATTTCACTGTAGAGAGCTAATGAGATGATGTTGACAATTTGCATGTTATACTGCATAATTTTACTCATGCTCGGGCAGGGCAATTTTAATATTCATAATAGCAGAAGAGTCCCAATGAATTGTAAGTAGGGATTGCAGTAATCATAAACATCCCTCTAAACACAGGGATGCCATTTAGGCAGCTCAGGTGATGTTCCAAATGTCAATCATCCATCACAATCTCATGAGTACACAGTGCTTGTTCAGGGTCTTGCCTATTGAGAGTAATCTCAGGTAGATCAGTTGTCCATATGGTGAGGAGCTAGAGATGAGGACTGTATCAGTTAGCTATTGCCACATAATAAAACATTACAAAACTTAGGGCTTCAAACAAACATTTCTTGTGACTTGTATGAGGCTTTGATTCACTTGGATTATTCTTCCTGCTTCGGCTGAGCTAGCTCACGTGTCTGAGGAAGGTTTCCTGTTGCAGTGGTATTTCTGCTGTTATTGGCTGGGCTCTTCTGTATGGAGAAACTTTTATGCCATTTACTGGGCATTGATAGTGTCCTCAGAGAGGACAATATGGGTCTCCTCTGTGTGGTTTCTCATCTTCCATTGAGCTCAGCAGGCTTTACTGTATGGCAGCGCGGGAGATCGTGAGAGCCCTAGATTTGAGCTGACACAGTGTCCCCCTGCAATATTCTGTTGGGTAAAATAAATGACATGGGGTCAGTGAGTTACCTGCCTTGACTCTTAGCTTGTCAACGACGGTAGCTTGGACCTGTGTCTGCCCCCGTCACCTGTGCCTGCTAACCCGTAGCCACTATACACAAGTGCATCTCCATCCACGTTGGCCAGGCTGATGCCCAAATTGGCAGCGCCTGCTGGGAGCTCTCCCGCTTGGAAAACAGCATCCAGCCCAATGGCCAGATGCCCAGTGACAAAGGCCATTGTGGGAGGATATGACTCTCTCAGCACCTTCTGCATGGAGACAGGCTCTAGCGTGCATGTGCCTAGGGCAGTGTTTGTAGACCTGGAAGCCACAGTCATTGGTGAAATGTACACTGGGACTTACTGCCAGCTCTTCCATCCCAGGCACTGGAGATGCCGCCGGAAACCATGCCCAAGGGCACAGCGCCATCAACAATATGATTAATCTTCTTGTCTTGGACCGAACTCAGAAAGTGGCTGAGCAGTGCATAGGTCTTCAGGGCTTCCTGCGTTTCCACAGATTTGCTGGCGAAACTGGTTCTGGGATCACCTTCCTGCTGATGGAATGTCTCTCTGTTGATTATGGCCGGAAGTTCAAGCTGGAGTTCTTCATTTCCCTGGGACCCCAGGTTTCCACAGCTGTAGTTGAGCGTTACAATCCCATCCTCTCCACCTTGGAGCACTCTGTGCCTTCATTATGGACAAGGAGGCCATCTAGGACATCTGTCATAGAAACCTCTATATTGAGCACCCAACCTACATTAAACTTAATTGCCTTAGTAGCCAGATTGTGTCCTCTATCACTGCTTCACAGAGTTTTGATGGAACCCTGAACGTTGATCTGACAGAATTCCAGACCAGCCTGGTGCCTTATCCCCGCATCCTCTGTTCCTGTCATCTCCACTGAGGAAACCTGCCACAAACAGTTCTCTGTTGCAAAGATCACCAATGCCTGCTTTGAGCCAACTCACCAGATGGTGAAATGTCACCCTCACCGTGGTAAATACATGGCTCGTTGCCTCCTGTATCATGGTGATGTGGTTTCCAAAGATGTCAATGCTGCCATTGTCTCCATCAAGACCAAACACAACATCCAGTGTGTGGACTGGTGCTCCACTGCCTTCAAAGTTGGCATCAATGACCAGTCTCCCACTGTGGTCTGTGGTGGAGACCTGGCAAAGTACAGTGAGCTGTGGCTGTGTTGAGCAACACTGCAGCCATTGCCGAGGCTGGGCCTCACCTGAACCCCAAGTTTGACCTGATGTGTGCCAAGTATGCCTTTGTTCCCTGGCACATGGGTGATGGCATGGAAGAAGGAGAGTTCTCTGAGGCCCATGAGGATATGGCTGCGCTTCAAGGGGATTATGAAGAGGTTGGTGTGGATTCTGTTGAATGAAGGAGGGGTGAGGAAGAAAGAGAAGACTGATTTCCTTTCAGCCCTGCTGCGTGTCATACTGAGAACTTCTGCTTAAACATTAGCCAACCAACATGAAAGATTTCTGGTTAGAATGTCTTCCCTTTCAACTGTGAGTCATTGTTTTTCCATGTGTACCTGTAAGTTTTCCATCATGACTCAAAGTAAAGGCTTTAAGAAAGAAAAAAATAAATGTAAATTCCATGGCCAATTCACATGAAAGGGAGGAGAAAATAGACACCTTCCCCTCTCTTGATGGGAGGGGCTTCCGAGTCAGATTGCGTTGTGAGAGGGTAGAGCTTAGTCATAAATTGGGCCATGAATGCAATCAGTCTTCCAGAAGGACCTTTTGTAATTACTCTTGACCAATTCCTGACACTACAGTATTGGGAAGTAATTTCATTTCCAGTTACTTAAACTTGCTTTACATTTTTTTCTTCTATTTAAAATGATAATTCGTGAGGTTTTGCTCTGTCTGTATCTAAGTAAATTGGGCATTATTTTCTTTACTGTAGGTAATTTTTTATCATATGTTACTAGGAAAAAGAGTAGAAAACAAAGATGGGGGAGGTGTTGGGGGGGAGAGAGAGCAACTTCTTGTTATCAAATTCAGATTTCATATAGATTTCCAGGACATTCAAAACAGTTGTTTATGCTGTTAGATGGAATAGCCCTCCCACTTGTTATGTCAAGATAATCCTCTCAAATGCAGTGAATCTGTCGGAATGCTTTAAAATGATTGTTCAGCTTTTGCTAGAATCTTTCATGTTCGCAAAATGCTTTGCAATTTCCTTTATTTTTCTAGGAGTAGTTTGTGATTTTTACTCTTGTTTTATAGTAGAATAATAGTAGTTCATCTTTTGTTGTACTATCATCCCTTCATTATTAAACATAAAACCAGAATGGACTTTGATAGGTCATGAGATTAAGAAACTTTGGCTTTTCGTTTGATCTTCCTAGAAAAGAAAGGTTGGGAGACTCCGAACTGATCTTTCCTATTTCCCATTTCAATATTTTGTCACTGTAATTGTAAGTCCTTCTTTATGGGTAACTCGAATTCCTTCCATTTCTTCTTGTTCAGTTTTAAAAGGGCGTGAAGGCAATGTGTCCACTCTTAAGACTACCATTAATAAAATAGATACTGTTATAGGGTTCTCACTGGAGAAGGAAAAAAATTTAAGATTGTTGGATATTTCTAGTCGTAGTTACTTAATGTAAAATCGATATAAGAAACAGAGCAAAACAGTACAAAGGCCAGAAAAATCAGGTTGAAAAATGAGTGCTAGTTCATCAGTGCACCGTCAGTCATGTAACTACCATGTGTCGTGTTCTAGTCTAGGCCTTGAACTGAAAACTGGGACATATTCTCTGCCCTCAAGAACACACATTCAAGTCCAGGAAAACAGACTTTTAGTTAAACGACTGTAGTCTGTCACAGCTAGACAGGCGTGTGTTACTGCAGAGTCTGTCACTCCTGTGTGTTTGACTAACCATTCTGAAGAGAGAGAGAGGGTTTTAGATATTACTGACATGTTCACATTTGCCATTTGTTGTGGTTCGGTGTTTTGGGTCTTCCTTGCATGGAGCCACTATCTGCTCTGTCTGCCAAAACATGCCCATAGAGTTCTAATTCCTCTGCTTTAGGACTTAATACTAGATTTCACGTATTTTTCCACAGTAAAGTAGAAAACTAGCCAGTGTTTAAAAAAATATATCAAGATCTCTAGAAGAGCAGACTTCTGAAGAATGACCTGTCAAAATGTGAGAATTCGTAAATCAGGTTTCCACTAGTAAAAGAAACTGAACAACTTGATAATAACTTGCATCAGTTGGGCAGTTGGGAGGCTGGAGTGAAGTGGTTTTGCTCGATGAGGTCTCTGAGAGAGTAAAGTTTCCTGTGGTGATATCCAAATGAATGAGTCACCTCTCCTGTGAAGCTTCTGTGCTGGGCTTCAAGGCTGTAGAAAGCCTGCCATGAAAAACAGTGAGAGGAAACCACGAGCCGAGATTTGGTGAAATCATCCACACAGATCACATGCCCTGCGTATGCCGAGGATGACACTACCTGAAAAGCGTCCAAAAAACAGATGCTACAGGTGGTCTCTGGTCACAGCGAAATGAGGCTACATGATGTCAGCATCTCTGTCTGACACAGCGTCAATTTGCAGAGGCAAGTTTGTGTCTAGGGATGAAGTTTTGATGGAGAAGAAGCCACTCAAGCGTAGATTCTTTGTCCCTTAAGTATACTTTAGGAAAATGTGTTCACTGATCACTGGGCTTCACCAACTGGAGAAAGGACATTCGTACCTGGGACTAAAGTCTAATGCAATGGAAACAATGAATTGAGAGTATAAAGTTTATGTACAGTCAAGAGACATGGGGTGTGTATCAAAAGCAACATCTGGAATTTCCACGTTTGGAATTAAGAGATAATTTAAGTGATTGGATATTATATCCCTCGAGCATAGCAGGGCTCAATTTTTTTTTGACTTTCTATTTTTACTGAGATGGTTCCAGTGTCTGAATGTATTAGTCAGCGTGGGCTGCGTTTGGCTACGTTAGCAATCATCTTCTCATCTCAGAGGTTTCACACACACAAAATATTATTTCTTTCCTCTTCCTCAGGGAGGAAGGCAGGTAGTGTGACTTTTCTATGGGAACCCTTCCAGTCCTCTAAAGATAGTTAACATGCGAAGATGAAATTTAGCAGAATTGCAAAAATGTTTTCCTTCTTGCTTCCTTTTTGGCAATCTCAGCACTGAATATAGGAAGGTACTTTTGGTTCCTTTTCAAAATGGAAGGCACATTCCTTTGGCAAGGTTTTCCTTTCTATTTTAGCTGAATGGGATTGGGAAATAGAAAACGGTTTCATTTATTGCATTTAATGATAATTAAAGAGAATCTTGCAGCTTTTCTTGAAGAAAGTTAAAAATAAAGTTATGAGGGCTTAAAATTCATACAAGCAGAGCATGTTACTAAAGGAAAAAATGCCTTGGTTCAAGGAGTACTTGTCAGCTTAGAAATTGCTAAGTGTGAATTTTTTCATCACTTGGTAATATATAGAAACCCAGAACATTTTAGCTAGACTGTGGCAGCTAATTTGGCCTGGTACAGTTGGCATAAACCTCACCGTTACCTTGATTTTTATCTACTGAAACAACTGGAACTTTTTTTTATTTAAACAAGTTGAAGATTTCATGCTCCACACTCAGAATCTGTCAACTTGGTTGCTGTTAGATGCTGCATTCCTTGACTGTAGCACCACTGGCTTTGTTTAAGGGGCAGGCAGGAATGAACTCGAGCAGGCAGGCAGGCAGGCAGGAAGAGAGAGGAGGAAGACGCGCTCCATTCACTTACTTTAGTTGTACATCTTGGTTGTTCCCCCAGCGCCCCTGGGTCACCAACCCGGGTTCTTGGGATGTATGTGGACTGTGCTCTGCTGGAGGGGGTAGACATAACCACTACTACACTGGGGCACATCACAACTGAGTTCTGGGAGGCTGGTTTCTGTCTTGTGCCCTGTAGGATAAGTAGCAGCATCCCAGATCTTACCCACCAGATGTTAATAGCAATCCATAGGGACTCACCGTAACAATCAAATGTCTCCAGATTTCCCCCTGGGTGGCAGCCCCAATCCCACTCTGCAACCTCCCACCCTCACACAGGTATCCACCTGAGTTAAAGGAAACTAACCTTTATCCAAATAAATGTATGTTTTTGATGGGATTTTCATCCATAGAGAACCACTGGATTTGGAGTTATAGTTATACGAGCTGTTCTTTTTAAAATGCATTTACTTTCCCAATTCTTTATAGCAGTTGCTTGCAGAGAAGATCATAGATTTCTTAAAATGTCACCGCTGAAAAGAACGCAAGGAGTCCCCTATTCTAACTCCCTTTTGACGGACGAGGAAACTGAGGCTCAATATGGGGTCTTCCCCTGGTTAGGGGCAGCCCCTCAACACGGTAGCACAAGATAAATAGTGACATCTTTCTCGTGCTTTTCGAAAGAGTGTTTTGGTCTAATGATTTTCTTAGCTGTGTGATTTTGCGCTGACATGGTTTCTCCAGAAACAGCCATGAGGTTTTGGAATAATTTGACACCACTCTAAGAGAGGCTTGGGGAGGGGGCTGAGGAGGTGGGGGGCGGGGAAGCTTGGGTGGTTTTCATCAAAGGCCTCTTGTTGGGGTCACTTCGTCTGGGGTCTGGGAACAGGAGCTGTGCTCACAGGGCTACAGCTCCCTCCTACTGGGGTTTTAAATTCATTTGCCCCATGCAGATTTTCCTGAGCAAGCAGGGATTATTAATGAAACTTTTACAAAGTGTTTAGCAGACACTATATTATTATGCATTTGTGGTGCACTTTTAATGCTGTGGTGGGGAGTCCTGTATCATTCAGCTGAGAAAAAATGGAGCCCAAGCCCAACAGGAGAAAATATGCAGAAAGATGACCCTCCAGGAGAAATTAAGCTAAAGACTTAGAGGTAAATAGATATTTGGTACATTCACATTGAGGATAATACAGAATCATAGAAATAAGAAATGGCAGGGAGCCATGATGACATTTGAATCAGCACTTTACCCTCCCATGACAGACGTCATTAACCACCCGTGATGGACATCAGCTCTTTATCCTTCTCCAGACAGCACTCCAGAGAATCACTAAAAGTTGAATTGGCAAGTAAATGAATCCGTGACGTCAACACACTTTTCACCGTTCTGGGCATTGCTTTTTAAATTCGTACACGAATTGGTTCGTTTATAACATCACATTGGTTTCATGCATTATAGTTATTTAAAGTATAAGGAACCAGAATGTCTGTTTTTTGACTCATCCCTTTTCATCAGGCCAGGAGGTTGTATGGGTAATTCTTCAAGAATAAACATGTGCCAAGTACTGGTCAGGGCAAAGAAGCAAACGAGGAGAGATCACTTTGTTGGTACTGGAGGATGGGAATCACCTTGTCCTTAGGAACCAGTCGGCCAGGGTGGTTCAGAAGCCACCTTGGTGCTCTGACAACAGTAGCGAAGGGAGTGTTTCTGAATAAGTGAGCTGCACTGGGAGTTAGAGAACCAGCTGCATTACTGAAGAATGCTCCGACCTTCTCTCTTGATCAGTGGTGTTATTTATTTTCTTTAATTTTGTGGAAGGGACAGGAAGTTCCTTGAGGTTCCATGCGATGAATGGAGTAGGAGAATTGAAAGGGTCTTCTGCAGAAGCCGAGGAAGGCTGAATCAGAAAGAGAGGAATCAGTTGTGCTGCCCGGGCAGTGCCTGGGGCCTTATCTGGAGGGTCAGGGGGTCTTAGCTCTCTTCCCAGGAGGCTCCTCAGCACCAGGGCCCTGTGCATGGCTCCTTCTGTTTATCCAGCCATCAGTTACCCATTGATTCTCTCTGTTCTGAAAAGCATTTCTTTGCCCCATTGATTTTACAACTTAGCGTTTCTGTTCCTTTATAAGACCAGTTTGCCATAATTTCTCACAGCTCTCACTCATGAATACTCTCTCCCTGTTTCTTTCCATCTCCCTCTTCCACTGATAAGTCATGATCTTAGAGTGTTTGGGTTCAAATTTTGAAGAGAGGGAACCCATTTGGCCTGGTTATCCATTATTTAGAGGCTTTCCAAGTAGGGTCTCCTGAATAGCAGTGTCAGCACCATTAGGGATCTCATTAGACATGCCGATTCCTAGACCCTATTCTGATCTATTGAATCAGGAGCTCTGGGGTGAGGCCCAGCAACTCGTTTTAACAAAACTTTAGGTGATGTTAATACTTTTAAGTTTGAGAACCACAGTCGAACACCACTGTATGGATGGACAACCCTTCTGGTCAAGCTCTCAATTTTGTTTCAGAGACTTACAGAAGGGTCATTGAGGTTGAGTAGAGAAAAGAGATAATCTAGTATAAAATATAGGGACCTAGGGCTGTCCCTTTGTTGGTGACTATGGATTGACCTTTCTGGACTGTCTTCTATCTGCCACAGCACAGAATTTGCCATCAGAATTCTGTCTCCATTTTAATTGTATCCATGTTACTTTGGAAGGCTTCTGGCCATCGTCCTTTTTCTCTTGTCATCACATTTGATTCGTAGAGAAAAGATCGCAGTGCTCATGCTTGAGAATCTGTAAGAATCATGATATATTTAAATAGACTTGAGAGTTTGCAGCACCCTTACTCATATGTTTCTCAACTGGGCCCCCGGGTCAATGTATGTAAAAGTGCTTGTAAACTGAAGTCTGCTGCAAAACTCCGTGGCTCTTGTGGAATGCTTGGGACGGAGAGCTGTTTGCTGTGGTCTGGACCGCCCCACATGTGCAGTGGCCGTGAGCTTGTGCCATGAATCTTGTACAACAGGATCTGATCTTTAAAAAAAAAAATCCTGAAGCCCTTTCATGCTGACATCGTCCTGAATCAAATTTGAATTGACTTAGACTCTGGTTCTTCCTTTGCAAAAATTACATTAACCACATGCATTTTTCCAAAGACTATCATAAACTTGAAAGTCATACTTTGGAGGATTTTTCAAAATTTGATTCCTGGTGTGATTTTAAACGCCATCAGTTTGTATCTCCATACTCAGTTCCCATGACATCGCATTTCCACTTACCTGTTTCTCAGAGATCAGTTGTTCTCAGAGTGTGGTTACTGGACCAGTAGAATGAGTAACAGCTGGGAACTTGCTAGAAATGCAAATTCTCAGAACCCACTCCTGACCAACTCCGTGACATTCTGGGGGTGTGCCTGGTCATCAGGTGTTTTAATGAGCCTCTCAGGTGATTCTGATGATGCTCCAGTTTCAGACTCATCCCCACAGCTCTTCGTTGTGCTGTTTTTTTGGGAGTCAGGGTCGTGAATGAATTCTTTCCATTGTCTCTTCATAGTGGCTTGCACGTGGAAAGAGCTCAGTAACCACTGTCAGAGGAATGCAGCAGTGCAGGATGGGAGGATCACCAAATCAGGGGTCACTAGATCTCATGCCATGTCTTGGATTTGTTACTTAACGGTAAATTCAAGAGTATCCAGGGATGGTTCTGACATCAACATGTCAAAGTTAGTGTATTAAAGATTTTGACTTGCAATAAGCTTCTTGTTTCAAGGATTCTTAATCATTAAATGAAATGTCACCCTTCCAATCTATTTGAAGCCTGAAACCCAATCTTCTCCCAATGTCTAGAACCTGTGATTCATGGTAAACGATAATAAAACCAAAGCTATCATGCCACCAAGTGATCTCTCCATCTATTTTTGCGTAAAGGGGCCTGGTTTTCCATTAGGCTGTTGCTTGCCTGATAGCTTTTCTTCTATAGAGCAGCTCCACTTCCCTGGCACTCATTATTGGGTGTCTTTTGTTGCCCCATAAATGTGCCACCTCACAACTTTCCACACTTGGGTAAACACTAAAGACTGTATGCGAAGCTCATCCTACCCTCCCAGCAGCAATTTCCCACCTTTCTCAGGGGCAGCATTCCTCTAACATGGGATTTAGTTGAATTGCTTCTCTCCCTCATATTCTGACATCTCCTCATAGCTTTTAGCGGCCTCACCCCTTTTTACATAGTCCTTTGGTCACAGAGAAAGTGCTTAGTAATTTCTTGTTGGATCGTTTTGAAGGAAAACACAGTTTGGGGGGTCAAAGGAAGAATGAACAAAGTAACATTAGGCACGATTAGTAAGAGAAGAGCCCACAAATAATAACACACATGTAGAGATTTTACATGGTGGTAAATTCTGAGGTTGCTGGGGCAGACCCACATTTATGTCCTGAACTGAGGCCTGGAGGTCTCGGGAGAGAGGAGAGGTCTCCAGAGGTGAGGAGGACAGACTCATCTTTACTCATCTTTACTTTCTACATTCTTCTAGGGAAAGGGACAAAAGACCATTTCTGGATGAGGCGGAGGGTGGAGACCCAGGAGACAGCAGATAGCTTCTTTGAACAGCAGAAGTGCTTCGCATTTAGAAGAATCAGAGCTTCTCCTTTGCCACTGGGTGTCGTCCACTGTGCTGGGTCCTTTACTCAGAGTGAGACACATACACGAGACCAGTTCTGAGACACTTGGGGTGCTCTGTTCTAGTCCCCTGAACATTAGGAGATATTATAGGGTCATAAATTAAAAGCAGTAAGGACTCTCAAACATGTTAGTGATACAATCTAAATTCTGGGGGAAAAAATGCCTTGGCCTCTTAATTTGGGGCTGAGTGAGTTGAGTTTTTTTCATTATTGAAACTCTCTTCTTTCTAAAATTCAGATATTACCATTCTCGCTCTTCTCGGAGGAAATTTCCAGCCAGTCAGACTCTTTTGGGTTTTTTTTATTTTTTGTTAAAGGAGAGGTGCAGGCAGGACTGAAGGTGAGCAGGCAGGAAGAGAGAGGAGGGAGAAGCGTTCTATTTTATTTTATTTTCGGTTGTTCAGCTTGGTTTTCTGCTCAGCCCTGGGACACAAACCCGGGTCTCCGAGATGGATGTGGACTTTGATTTGCTGTAGGCAGCAGACCTAACCACGACTCCACTGGGGCACACTCAGATTTTTAAACATACATTTTTTTCTAAAGGTAGAACTCAGACGCGGACATCATTTAAAAAATTCACAAATATAAAATGTCCTGTATAACTGGAATGTCTCAGCAACCCCAGCTCCACTGTGCATTGTTGTCGTGGGTTCTTCTTATTCACCCACTATGACACTCCACTTCTTAGTCAGTCTTCTGCTCACAAATGTCCTTTGGCATCCACTCGGATGATTATGTAATTCCTCTTCTTTCGTCTAATGAGGTAATGCATTTTGTTAATAGATTCTCTAATATTAAGCCTCTGTTATGTCCCTGGATAAACTCTAGTTGGTCATAAAGGATAAAAAATTTATTAAAGTATTGACTCCATTGTACCCCATTGTTTTCTGCTCAGGGATTTGTGTCTTAGAGATGTTCCATTTTCAACTGTAGTCATTCACAGAGAAACATCTTTCCCACTTTCTCCATATTGGTTTTTTTATTAAAAAAAAAAATCCATGTTCGTGATTTTAAAGTGAAAACAGCACAGAGAACTATACAATGAAAATTAAAACTTCTCTCACCTCAAATAGGCCTTAACTTACCCACCACCCTCTGTGAAAACAACTCTTTTAATATTTCTTTCTAGAAATGTTTGACTCATAAATGTATATAAAATTATATAATATATGTAAATCTATTTACCTGTGTTATATATGGTGGTTTTTAAATGAATATATACTGTATATATATACATGTATAATATATGTGTATATTTATGTGTGTGTGTATATATATGTGTGTGTGTGTGTGTGTGTGTGTGTGTGTGTGTGTGTGTGTAAAGGTACAGGCAGGAATAAAAGCAAGTAGGCAGGCAGGTAGGAAGAGAAAGGAGGAAAAAGCGTTTTATTTATTTTATTTAGTGGTTCATCGTGGTTGGTGCCCTGGGCCCCTGGCCTCTGGTCTCGAACTAGGGCCCGTGGAATGTATTCGCACTACCTCCATTGGACTAAACGGCTAGGCCCCCAGGACATGCCCAATGAGTGCATTTTTTCAAGATCTTTCTACATTGCCCCCCAAAACAAAGAGGTGCATACTATTTCATCACATGACGTGGCATCACTTATTGAACTAGTCTTAGTGACGACCACTTAACTTGCTCAGATTTTCAGTGATCTAAATAGAGCCGCCTCACCCATTTCCACGCACACGGCTTTGTATCTCTGTGAATCTTCTGAGCAAAGTTAGTGGAATTAGAATCATTTACTCTTAAAATTATGATGCATATTCCTGTTACCCCTCAAAGAACACGTGCCGCCTTGCAGAAGAAATGATGGGCGCACGACCTGGCATGCACTGTCGCTTGGCTTTGCTGTAGCGGTCAGTCTCTCTTAGTGCGCGACACCAGCCTCACCCACCTCCCCAGCTGGCACCGGGCAGGGCTGTTGTAAAATTCCTCTTGGCTCTGTTCCCTGCAAGCTCTCTCTACCATGTCTCCCTAGGGTCATGCTGGAAAAATGAAAGAAGCTTTATTTCTGCTCATCTTTGGAAAGAACTCTACCTCTGAGAGATTTTAATTTTAACATTTTCCTCCAAAGCCTCAAACAAATTCAAAGCTCTTTAGCTTTTAGAAGGAAAAGCATTACTGGAAAACATTAAGAAAGAATTGATAGCAAAGATTCCCTGTTGGTTCCCATGCAGTTGTGCTTTTAATAAAATCTAAGAAGTGGCCCCAAGCTCCCCTCAATGGCAGCTTCTTGTCTTGCTCCCAGAGGCCAGGACCAGCAGGCCACCTTTCCCCACGAACTTCGGCCTGCTTTCAACAGTTAGGATGTTTCTTTTCTCTCTCCCTTCGCCCTCCTGTGCCCTCGCTGCTCTGGCGACATACTTTTTGTCTCCTTTTGATCCTGTTGCTTCCCTGTGGCTTTCTCTTAGGGGTGATGCCTGCTGCCTCTGCCCCTCCTTCTGGAAGGCGCTCAGGCAGTCCTGTCTAGATTCTCTCCGGCGGCCACAGAGTTATGGTCACGACTATTTTTTTAAGAGAGGAAGGAAAGAAGGGAGAGAAGAAACATCTTTATTTAGTTATTCATTATGATTTTTCACCCTTAACCTGGGTCTTGAACCGGGGTCTTCGGGTGGTATGTGGTTGCACCCCCCCCCACCCCCCCCACCAAGACATTTTTATAGTGAGTGAAGCTTCTCTGCATTTGAAACCTTACACTTGAGTTTTTCCCATTTTCATCCTGCATGGCCTTGTTTTGGCTGTTGCATTTCAGGGGCTTATGTCAGATTGACCAGGTTTCTCGGGGGGGTCCCCAAGAAGCATAGTCCTGACAGCCCCAAGAGCTAGCATCCATGTGAGGGACAGGCAGCATCAAACAGCGTGTGCCTGTCACGTGGGTCTTTGTTTCAATGTGCACCGAGTCCTCAGAGGGGACTCAAGCGCTCGTAAAGCTGTGTCTCACGCGGCAGTTCTGGAAAGTGATTGCACACTGGGTTGTAAAGAACGTCTGTGCAGAAGCCCTGCTGAGTCTCAGCGTGTGTCTCCCTCACCCGGCAGGTGGCCTCGCCCACGGGAGCCCCTCTCCACATGCGCACAGTGAGAATAGTGATGGCGCACCCATCGGTGGCCTTGTTGGATACATTACATGAAAACAAAACGTGTGAGGGTGCTGAATGGTGCCTGGTCTGTAGTGAGCACTGTGGGACAGTGTGGTCCGTACTGCTGTTTGCTACTGACTTTTCTCATCTCACAAAATGCTTGGGGATGGAAAATCTGAGACAATGAGAGATGAAGTGACTGCCCAAGACATCGAATATGTTTCTCTTTTAAGTATTAAGTCTTTTATCTCCGCTATCCACTTACCGATTTTGGTGTTCAGGGACTACTAGCCAACTTTGGTCTAAATGAAATTAAATACATATTTTAGTGAGTGCATGTGATTTGGGTTTTTGTTTCAACAAACAGGCTCCTCAGAGGAGACTCAACCACTTGTGAGGTCCTAGCTCACATTGAGATTCTCAGAAAATGATTATAAACTAGATTATAAAGAACCTCTGTATATTGACACAGAAATGCCTTCTCGTTTCCTCTGGCTTCTCCCTACCATCCACTAGGTCGCTGTGGTGCCCCGCCCCCTGTGAATAGCACACCTGTACCTTCTCTAATCTGACACAACTCTTTCCTCTACCATTGCCTTCCCTTGTATCTTCTTTATGAATGTTTAAAAAGTTAGGTTGTTGCCTCTCAGACATTTAATGCAAGTCCTTGGTGTGACCTCAAACTGAGGTCCTCTGACCTCAAACTGAGACTAGGTTGGTCTGTATTATGGAGATTTGTATGTGATTTATATAGAATGTTTCATCTACTTTCACAAATGTTCCAAGGCAAAGTATAATGAACACTTCTTTCCTTCCTTTCTGTTTTGATTTTTCCCCTTTCATTGTTTTGATGATGGTCTTTCCTGGGTTGGTGCCTCTCAAAAGTTCATAGCAGAATGGATTTCAAGAAGTGCTTGTTGAATAAGTGTGTTATGCCACATAAGTGTGTACTCAAAATCTAGTGTGTGCTCAGCTCTTGCCCTGTGACAAGTAGTATACCAGGAATTCCCTATCTGGTATTTTCTTTACCCCCACATCACACATCACACCTCACACAACACAGTGGAATTTATTTATCCTTTTTTGGCCCTTTATAGATGAGAGTAATGTTTCAGGTGATGAGAGTTAATTATACCAACTTTATTCAAACACAAACCTCACTGTGGTTGAGCAGAAGTGAGCTTGCATCTTCTAAGTCACGAAAAATGCTACCAGTTTCATAAGTCAGGCTCAGAGGCAGCTGGTATCCCTTTCTTTCTACTCTTAGTCCCTTCAAGAGCCCATTTATTTCTCTTAATAACCCTCATACTCTCTTTTAGGGCTCTTGTGACTTGGGCATACCCACCCTTAGTATGGAAGTACTTGGACCAGTTTAGGAACTTGATGTGGAAGGAAACAGACACCACCTGGAATACTGGAGGTTTCATAATAAAGAGGGCATGCCCAGGGCATCAAGCCTACCCCCAAATGTAAAGTGATACTGGGAAAGTTTCCCTGGCAAGTTAATGCCGCAGAAATTTTCAAAGGGTTGAATATGTGATTCAGAGTCATCAGTGAAAGTCAAGACCAAATGGAAGAACAAAGAAGAGGATTCTTGGCTGGCCATGAAGAATTTTCTAAGAATATCTCAAGAGTTTGGAATTCCATTAGAAGTCATGAAATCTTTCCATTGAGTTGCCTTTGTGAATCCTTGATTTCTGGTTGTAAAAATTTGCTATATGTAGGAAATGAAGCTAAGAATTTCTCTCTTGCTAATTCCCTCATTAAGTCTTTGTACAGATAAGAATGAACACTGGGTACTAGCTTCCCTATGTATCATGTACTAGAGTCAGAGATGAAAAGCATGTGGGTACTAGACTCACAAAGTTGGATTCCAATTTTGTCACTCTTTTATTCTGTGACCCTGAGACATTGACACATGTATTTTGAGGTTATTCCCATTTCCACCAAATGAAGATAACATCTAGCTTAATTCTTGTGAGGATTAGAGTTAATACACTGCATGACCACCACATTGATGCATGTCAGCCATAGGTTTATATGGATGGAGAGATCAGACACAATGGAAACCTGGGATAAACAAAGGAGACAGAAGGCAATCAGCACATTTAGGAATCTTAGAAAGGACAACATTTCCAAATTCTAGACAGAGCTGAACATTCCCAACTTTCTCCTAACATGGCCCCCGCCATCAGCCTGCAGTGGAAGAGAACATTGACTGAGAAATGGCATAGCCTGTTGCTGGCCGGTTTTCACACCCAGCCTAGTGCCTAAGGCTGCAGTACTTTATCTAATTAGGACCCGTGTCAGGCACCACTTCCCCGGACTCAGTTTCTCCTTGTAGTTGTCACAGACAGCATTTACTGTGGCCATGGAGGAGAGACCAGAATAGCATCCTCAGATATGATCACAGCCCTCACTTAGGGTCTCAGCTATCCAGGCCCATGTCAGATATTCTCCTGAACTAGAGCTGCCAAAGTAGAATAAGAATCAGTAACTCCCATCCCTCTGATGCCCCATCAGTGGTCCTTAGAATCCCTCTAGGCCTACCATGTATGGATAGGAAGTACCTGTCCTGGAGTAGGCATATAATCAAAGCAGATAGCATCATCATCTTGTTATTTTTATTGGTGTCACTCTTTGTTGTTGTTGTTTGTTTTTTTTTTTTTTTGGTTTGATCATTAGTCTCTTAGTTCACTCGTTAATGAAACATTTGTTGAGAATTTACTATATGCTAGGTTACCTTCCAGGCACTGCTGATCCAAAGGTGAACAAGATAGGTATAGCACCTGCCATTTGGAGCCATCTGGCAATTGTCATAATGGGGGAACTTCAGTTTGCTTTGGAGTACATAAAAGGGGTACCTTACTCAGACTTAGAGGATTTGGGGGTAATTTCCATAGGAAGAAATGCTAAATTTGGAAATTAGAGATGCCATATTTATTTATTCAGTTATACATCTTTATTCATGCAACAGATATTGACTAGTTAACTCATGATAGTTGAAGTGTAATGTGAGTTGCATATGTAATTTAAAATATTTAAATTCTAATGTCAAATTGACTAACATTAAACAAAAAAATTTAAAAACAGTAAAATTAATTTTAATTCCCTATTTTAGTTACTTTAGTATATCCAAACATCTCAACAGGTAATCGATGCAAAAATGTTAATGAGACATTTTAAAACTGCATTATGTTAAATCTTTCCAAAGTAAGTATCAGCCCCTTCCTATGACGCAGGTAGCTAAGGCTCAGGCTATGAAAGTGGTAGATCCAGGTTCGAGATCTGTGGCTGGGGTCGGGGAAAGCATATATGTATTTTATACTTACAGAACATTTCAATTCAGACTTAGCACATTTCAAGTGGTCAGTAGCCTCTTATGATAGGTGGTTTGTCCATTGGACAGCATGGTGGCACTGCGTTAGGTGCCAGGGATGCAGCAGTGTGCAAATTAGACAGGGTCCTTATCTAATCTAGTCATGAGTAGTTTTCTAAGTAGAGAGGGACTGGCAGGGGAGGAGAGAATAGTCTTGTCAGAGAATCGACATATGTGAAAGTCTGTAGGTGAAAGAACAAGATGAGCTTGGAATGGAATCAAGTCTCAGGGAAGGGGAGAAGGCAAACAGTGAAGGAAGAGGATATATAATGAAGGTCTTGGAGTCATATTTTAAAATGTATATATGATCTTGAAATCAATGGGGGAGTCTTGCAGGTTTGTATTTATGGAAGATGCTGTTGCCTGCATTGTGTAGAATGGATTGGAGTGGGTCAGTCAGAGGCATGGAGACCTTTGGGGTCCTGCCATTGTAAACTTGGTATGAGATGATGTTGGCCTGGACTGGGATTGAAGAGAGGTGGGAGGATGTGAAAGAGTTAAAACGCACAGGGTTTGATGATTGACAGATCTGTGCATGAGATGAGGAGTCTTCCATGACGTTCTTGTAGGATAGACCTGGAGGATATGTGGTGGATATGAGGAAATGGGTTCTCAGTGGTGTGCTGAGGATGGGGATGTGAGAGATGATGACTGTCCAGTTTGGATATATGAATTTAAATCCAGATGCACACTCAGAAGGGACAACTGCAGAGAGTTTGACAAAGAGCCTATTGATAAAGCTGTCAGTAGGCTAAAGGGAAATCACAGTGGCTCATGAAGCACTCTGACATTAGCAATAATGGAAAACCATTACTACTGTCTATAGGTCTGATGATCAAAGTGAAAGCATGGTTTTCAGAACTTACTTTATCAATAGAAAAGAGTCATCTAATAAGAGCTATGGCCTTAGGTGGAGTATTACAGACTTATCAAAGCATAACCTGGCAGGGAGGAAACTGGGGAATAAAGATCTCAACCTCTCTCTACTTCCTCTGAACTCCTGCCATTGACTAACTAAACTCACCTAGATTTTAGAAAGACGGAACAAAGTTGATAAAGTTTATAGAAATAGTCACCTGGGCTACAGAACAGAGTGAAGAAGGTTAGAGAATGTGTTTGGAAGGACAAGTGAAAACTGAATAGCACAAATTACCTCTCTCCAAGACATCCAATTGGAAATAGACAGTAGGGTATTGCCTTAATGGGTTGGAACTCAGAGGAAGAATTTGGGCTAAAACTATGAATATAGGAGTCAATATTTTAAAAAAGTTATTTTTTAAAATAATGATTTTGTTGACAATGCTATATTCATTTTTTGTATATTCAAATTGCATCTCAGTCTATTAATATTTCACACCTTACAAGAATTCTAATGTCCATTATTCTCTTTCTCTTCCTAGATGGGTTGGGTATAGTTGTGTTTTGATTGGTTTACCGTTTTTGTTTTCTTCTTTGCTTTTTCCCTGGAGATGTATTTTCAGGTTACCCTGAGATTAGCGTTAAGAATTCTCTCTTTATTTCTTATTTTTATTTGAAAGCAGATTGGTCTTACACTTTAACTATTCACATTTTTATTCTCCTCTCCTCCTCCCCACATTTTGTATTTGCTGTGTTCTTATTAAAAGTGGCATTTTTTTTCCCCTTTATATAGCATCCTTTAATATTTTTTGTAGACCTGGTTTTGTGGTAATGACTTCCTTTAACTTTTGCTTGTTCAAAAAACTTTTTATCATTCCTTCAGTTCTGAATGATAATCTCATGGGGTATAGTATCCTAGGTTGAAAATCCTTTTTCTTTCAGCACTTTGAATATATCATGCCATTCCCTTTTGGCCTCTAGATTTTCAGTTGAGAAATTCACTGACAATCATATGGGGACTCCTTTGTATGTGACTTGTTTTTCTTTAGATGCTTTTAAGATTCTTTCTTTATCTTGTATTTTTGACATTTTGATGGCAATGTGTCTAAGGTATAGATCTGTCTGGGTTTCTTTTATTAGGAACTCTGAGCTTCCTGGGTCTGGAACCTTGCTTCATTCCTCAGGTTAGGAAAGTTCTCGGGTATTATTTATTCAAATAGAGTTTCTGCCCCCTTTCTCTATCCTTTCCTTCTGGTACCCCTATGATGCAAATGCTGTTTCTTCTGATGTTATCCCATAGGCTGTGAATGCTTTCTTCATTTCTTTTCATTCTTTTCTCTCTTTGCTGGCCTACCTGAGTGCATTCCCCTGCCCTGTCCTCTAGCTCACTGATTCCATTGGAGGCTTCATTCATCCTACTCTTGAGTTCTTCTATTGAGTTCTTTAATTCAGCTATCATTTCTTTCATATCTTGCTTCATTTATTCTCTCCTTTGTTGTTCTCTTTGCTTCGTCTATTGTTTTCTTTATTTCCATGAATAGGTTTATCACTGTTGTCCTAAATGCATCTTCAGGTACTTTGTACATTTCTGTCGTATTCAGATTTTCTCTTGGGGTTTTAATTGGATCTATCATTTTGCGTATACTTCTGTGTCTTTGTTTTTCTTGGCATTCTATATATGTTTTTATGGGTTAGGTTTCCCTGCATTGATGGTGTTGCGTAGGCTATCCACTTTTACCAGAGAAGCCTGGATCTCGGTTTGAACACTGAGAATTCTGGAGTTGTGTGGTATCACTTCTGGTAGGATTTGTTGACATTCTTAGGTGGATCCTGCATTAAGACCCAAGAGTTCAGTCTTTGGGGTTGGAGTTTGTATGCAGAGTCTTCCCCCAGTGTCCCTCTCCGAAGAGTAACAACCAGCTCGTCACTGGTCCACAATCAGCAATCGGGCTATAATTCCACTTCAGTACACGGGCTGGTATTGTGGGTAGCCTGGAAGAGTCCTTCCTTTTAGGATTCTATTCTTCCTTTAAGCCTGGGCGTGGGATTTCTGGTGTGTAGTTCTTGCAGCCCTGGAGGAATAGGGTGGGAGGTGGTGGGGGTAGGAGAATCACCCTACCTGCTTTCTGGTGATAGCAGCACCACACTATCACCACATGATTTTCCTCTGGGGTGGGCTGTTGCTCAGACCGCCGGGGCTCTCTGGTCCTTCTGCCCTGTGCCAAGACCCTCTCCTTCCATTTCATATCCCTGTCTTGCTGGGAGGGCTCTCTACCGCCCTCAGAGCAACTCCCAGGAGATTTGGTTCTTTCAGTAGTTCTGCCCTGCTCTGCCACTTGCCCTCACGCCCTGAGCCTGGGAGTCCTGAAGCTCAGATGCGACTCGAACTGTGTGGCCTTGCCTACCCTTGTGGTGGTCACTGCCACTATGTCTGCAGTCATGCCATTTGTGTCTGAAGAAGAGGTGATTTCTCATTGTTCTGTGGAGAGTGGATCTGACATGTCCCACCAGGGCGCCATCTTGCTGTGAGCCAGGAGTCCCTGTTCTAAAGTGGACATGCAGCCTGTGCTAGTGGGTGACATTGTCTAGGAAGAGCACGTAAAGTTAGGAACAGAGTCCTGAGGACCGGCAGGTTCATGGTAGAATCTCTCTTCTGAATGGGTCTCCTTTGCCTCTTTAGAAGAATGACTAGGGAGCTACATGGCACGTTAATTTTTTAAAAATTATGTTATGAATCAAACTGCTTGCAAGTCACTGACTTCACAAAATTGGCCAGTCAATGGTTATGTTTAATGCTTTTTGCTGTACGTTTTTCAGACTTTCCATCCTTATTATTTTTTAAATGCCTAATCACCACTCCTGGGACCAACTTGCTTCCTGCTAATGATATGTACTTGCTGAGTCTTTATTTTTTCCTGTAATTTATTATGAGATCCCATCATCTACTTTCCCACTTCAGATTGGCAGGCAAGCAGGCAGGGTATGGTTCTTTGGCTGCTGGAACTCCCTGAGAGAAAAATGGACATGGAAAACACAAATTTAGGGCAACTAAAACGCTAAGGAAAGTGAATATTTTACAGACGAGTATGCAAAAGCAGAGAAAGATTAAACATAAGAGCAACTCTAAATACATCTTCCCAGCTGAATTGGATGTGGAATCTTAATAGAATTGAGTCAGGGCAGGAAATCCAGAAAGGGGCTGAGGTTGAAGGAGCTTGCTGTACAAACAGCTGAACCATTTGGTGTATGCTGGTGGGGAGGGTGGGGTTCTAAAGTTGCTGTAATATTTGCTTTGTAGGTCAGAAAACTATGTTGAACATAGAAGATCGTCGTCATGCCCTGGCAGCCTAGCAGATAAGGTCATAATACATCTCAAGGACCCAGGTTTGAGACCTGGGGAGAGAGGGAACAACCAAGATGAACAACTAAATAAAATAAAGTGCTTCTTCCTCTTCTCTCTTCCTTTTCCACCTGTACCTTTTGGGGGAAAAAATAGAAATAAAGAAAATAGGGGACAATATCTAAGTGAAAATTTCAAGGTCCAAGGTAGGGTTTTCAGTGGGACTCTAGGGACTGAAAGAAAACCAGGAATCTGAGCCTGAGCAGAAAGCGAGTTAGTTTTGTGCGTTGGAATCAGATGGTGGAGATTAGAGAGCACTACTGCTGCTTGATGCCAGCACGGGACTGGGGCCCAGTCCACATCTGGCACACCAGGTGTATGTTGGTGCTCGATCCTGCACTGTTGAGGGTACAGTTTGGTAGTTTGGCAGAACTTCTTCCCATTAGCAAGGGGTAAATGATCTGGTGTCTTCATACCATCAGTTCCAAAACAGATTCATTCATGCCTAAATAAAAGTAAGTGGAGTGTGCAGAGGGGGATAGCTACTACCTAAGCCTGGTGGAACACTGAAAGATGAGGAGGTTTTAGTTTGACAGACAGGGGAAAAGTTACAGGTGGAAGATATAGCATATGAAAAAGCAAAGTTGTGTATGTGGGATAAGAAAATACTTTCATTTTTTTTTTTGCATCACCTATTCTAGCAGTGAAACTATCAAAAAAGTAACTCTTCATTCATTTAATCAAATACTACAACATTTTTCAAATATATGTTAGCACTATTGCTCTCAGTTAGCACTCTTGGATTTGCTAACTCAGACCCATATCATAAGGACTACAATAATGAGAATTATAGAGAACTATAAAAACTCACAGGAGGAACATGGAATCCAACCTTGAGTCAAAGGAGGTTTCTGAGGAAAGTAGCAAAAAGTAAGTAGGAGAGAGCCAGTTAAAGGGGTAGAGGTGAGATAGGGAAGAGTCTTCCAATCAGAGTGAAGTAGATATCAGACATGGTGGCAGTTCTTCACCTCTTTGGGTGAATCGGTTCAGTTGTCATCTAACTCTGCAGTGTCCCTACCCCAACTCTGGTCTCAGTCATGCCACTTCCTTTGGCTAATGAGACATTACTAGATATGATGCAGGCAGGGGCTCGAATGAGCAATTTCCATTTCTACTTGGACAGTGTCGGGCATCACTGTCATTATCAAGAGAAAGATTCCAGAGGGGAAGCAGAGTCCAATTACTCCTGTCATCCATCCAGCTCAAGCCATTCTCCATCCACCACAGCCAGTCCTTAGACATGAAATGGGCCAGTCTAGATCAGCAGAGCCACCTCTGTAAGATGCATGGGCAGTAAACACATATTGTTGCATGCTATCAAGGCTTTGTGGTTGTTTTTTTATGTTTTTATGTGGCTGGGGTTTTTTTGTGACAATAGATAACTGGTAGAAAAGGCTTGAGACCAATGAATAAATGGGTTACTTAAACACTGAAAGGAGTTCAAACAGTAACCATTCCCATTGGTTATTGTAATGTATTCTTTCTAGACTGCTGGAAACAGCAGCAGTTCCCATCATGTGATCAATACCAATAGGATGAGTGAAGAGTCTTGAGGCAAATTCTGATGTGGGTCCTGTTGACCTTAGTCATGGAAATTGGAACCTGCTTAGTTGAGTTTGTTAGCTAAAGTGCTAGAGTTAGTGATAAAGGAAGAGTTCAGTGGGTTAGGTCTTTCGTATTCCTGAGTAGAGATTTACAAGCATTTAATAGTACTCTTTTGTTATTTCTTCAAAAATAGAATTCAACTCATTATTGCTGGGGCTGTCCGATATGCCATTTAAACATGGAATCTACCTTGAAAAATACAGCAATTAATAACCTTCGCCTGTATTTTCTCTAGGACCTAATAAGTGACCAGTGTTTCTCAGCCTCTCAGAAGCACTTGAAGAATTTGTTAAAACAATGTTTCTGGGTGCACGCTGTGGGGTAGTGGTTAGGTCTGCTGCCTCCAGCCAAGCGCAGTTTACACACATCCCAGGGATCTGAGTTCACAGTCCTAGGAGAACAACCAAGATGTAAAACTAAAATAAAAATAAACAAAAGTGCTTCTTCCTCCTCTCTCTTCCTGCTTGCTTACCCTCCCACCTTCATTCCTGCCAGCACCTTTCCTTTAAAAACCATGATGACATTGTTGGGCCCCTCCTCCAGGATTTCTGGTTCAGCAGGTTTGGGCTGGGCCAGGAAACGGCATTTCTAATCAGTTCCCAGGTGATGCTGATAAGCTGGTTGCACAGAACTGCTGGGGAACCACTGTTTTCAGCACTGTGATGGATTATTATATGTGTGTTAACTTGACTGAACTGTGGTCATCAGTGGCTTGGGGAAATACTGATGTGGATAGATGTTACTGTGAAGGTATTTTCAGATGTGATGAGCATTTAAATCAGCACACTCTGAGTAAACAGATTGGGTAAAATTAGTAATAATGTGGGTGGGCTTCCTCTAGTCACTTGGAAACCTTGAGAGCCGTGACTAAGTTTTCTGGAAGAAAAAGGATTTCTGTCTCAAGACTAATGTAGAGATCCTGTCTGAGTTTTCAGGCTATTGGCCTTGTGAGGGTCAAAGAAAATGTCCGCACCCCCCTTCGCCCCCCCATTTCTCTGATGTTCTTCACCATCTGGATGAATTAACAGCTTAACATCAAGCATGGTTAGTAAGAGACAAGCCCCAATTTAATTGACATGGTGGTAAATTCTGAGGTGGCTGAGACAGACCCACATTTATATCCTGAGCTGGGGCCTGGACAGGAGATCTTCACTAAGGGGAGTGAAGAGGTGTTAACCACATGGCAAAGAGGAAAGTCTCGTCCTTACTCTACAAGTAAATATAAATGAGTCCCCGCTCTACCTTCTTCTAGAGAATAGGGACAAGAGAACATTTCTGGATTTAGAGAAGGACTGAGGCCCAGGGCTAGCAGATAGCTTCTTTGATGAAGGGAAGGGCTTAATATTTAGAAGAATTGGATCTTCTCTTTTCCTCTGGGTCTGTCCTTGGTTCTTCATGTCAGAGAGTTTCTGTTTTAGCTCCAACAGTTCCCTCTTCTGTGACTGCCTGGAAGTCACACACATTAGTAGCTGGGTTTGTGGCTGTAGAGAGAGAAGAATCAGGCTAGTATGTTAGTGGGAAGAAATCTGCAAAAAGAGAAAAGAACAAAGATTAGGATGAAGATGAAACAGAACAGAACAAATCAGAGCACATGCCCACATATCCCATTAGACCAGTCTCCCACTCCTTGGACTAATAAGATGGATGATTGGTGACACTACTGTCCTATTTATGTGGAAGGAGCATTTTTCTCCAATGACCAGTACAAGGTAATTGCTACACAGTCAGCATCCAGAGAACCTCCAGAGATTTGAAGTATCATGGAGGTGAGGCTGTCAGACTCTGATTGCAGAATTTTCATGGTGGCATTGGACTCCTGTTCTAACACCATGGAGAGATGTGGGATTGCTTTCTCCAGCTCATAGTCTCCAAAGCTTGGGAATAAGAACTTTAACATGATAAAGAACTTGAGATCATGATATACAAGGAGATTCTCCATAATTTTTTGAGAGTCACATCTATGTGGCTTAATTTTATGAACAAAGAAACCCAAGTTTGTGATTTGAGTGGCATTTGGGATGAAATGTCTGATGACAGATGGTGCCAGCTATCCAAACCCACATCTTCCCGAACACTTGGGTGAAAACCCCTTACATACTCTCTCGTCATACATAATAAAGAGACTAGTCTAGTCTATGGACAGAATCAGATTGGAATCTGTGATTCTCAGCATCTGCAAGTACCTTTGAATAAGTTAGTGTCTCTGCATCTCTACTGTCCGTATGTTCCTGACCAAATCAGATCTCAAAAGAGTGGATGCAGGCAGCTTTTAGCTTTTCTGCTCCACACAGGATCTGTGGCATGAGGCCATCTTACCTAAAGAAATAGCTGAGACACCCCAGGTTGTGTGGTGTCATTCTACAGCAGGATATCTGGTGATGTCTGTGCTAGTATCACTTCTTAAGTCTTGGACAAGTTTGAAGATACCGCTTTCAAAATCAAACTACGGCATTTGCTTGCAACACAATTCTGGGAGAATTTCAGTGATGTGCCTGTTTTCTATGCACAGGTCACAGTCTTCACCTATTCCTTGTACCGGGATAAGAATTGCACTTGAATTTCTAAAGAGATCTGGGGTTCCAGTAAGGCAGAAGCAGAAGCAGAAAGAGAGTCACAACTTCTAGCAGTGGAAGCCAAACCTCACTGTCCAGTCATCTTCCATTGTTTGTCCACCAGAAACTCTAATCAGCAGGAATGAAAAGTGGTTCATGTTTCTTTTGCGCTGTCTAAACACTGACATAAGCAAAATTCTGATTGATTAGTTGATGTGGCATGGTTTGGTAGGCTAGCAAACAGGTGTTTGGTCTGTGCCTGACTAGTTGAAAAAGTGGGCTGGGAAGACAGGCTAAAAAGATTTCCTGGTGAAAATCTTAAAGAGACAAGACAGACTGAGAGCAGCAGCCTCCAGCCAGATTTCTTACAAAAACAAATTGTTCACTTAGAAGGAAAAGATATTCCTACCCCTCACTGAAAAACAAACAAATGGGGAATAGGGGGTTCTAAGAAGGGAGAGGTAGGGTAGATAGGAGTGAGGGGTCTTGATCTGTGATGTGGGGAAAGCTGTCAACTGCATGTCATCAACAGCTTCTGGGACATGGGGGTTAGTCCTGAAGATTCTTACCTTCCAGTTACCTGTGGGGGTACACTCACCAGGTTAATTCTATACCAAACAGTAAGAGGCAGCACTTTCTAGGAAACAAAAGAAAATAATGGTTAAGCATTGGGGTCAGTCCCTGAATCCAGAGTGAGCTGAGGGCAGCCACTTGACATTTTCAGACGATGGACTTGAAGTGGCCTCAGACATTAAGGTGAAGCAATCTGACAGCCCGGCAGGTTCCGGGGTACTATTTGTATGTTACTTAATGTTATTGGGCACTCAGAACAGTAACAACGCACATTATGTTTTCCAGCTCCAGTTTGTATGATTCCAGAAAAAGACAGTTACGTTTTCACTTTCTAGTGGCATCAAGGAGGGAAAAGCAAGAACTCAGTTCTGCTAACGAAAAGGTGCTATTTTCCAGACTGCTGAAGGGGAGGGGAGTAAGCTTAGAAGAGAAAAATCTTTCTAAATCCAATAAAGCATAAAAAATCGATAATGTTTTAAGTCAAAAAAGTCAGAAATATTCATTCTCATTGATTATTCTATCCCATTTAATTCTTGATCTTGATCTCTAGCAGTTTTAAGAGTCTAGTTTTCCATAATATCTGAAATTCCATACCCACTTCAATTTTATAATAAACTTGTCATGAATCTCTTGGACCATGGAAACATCCAGAAATAATTAGTTTCAATAAATGGAAAAAGACTTTACAAATGACCATAGCTAAAGATCTGGTTATAACATAATTGAGAAAGTGCACTTAATAATGAACAGAATGGTAAGCAAACATATTAGATTTTTAAGGAATTTTATATATAACTCTTAAAACACATCGGTCATTAGCCTGCACATAAATATATGCTAAGATAGCTGAGCAGAACTTTTATTGTGACAAAGTTTCCCTGGGTTTCCTCTCAGGAATAAGCTCCATTATCTACAAGGATGGAAAAAGAAGATGCGATACTCTATAGACAATGCAATACTGATGTTCTATATACATATGTATGTGCATATATGTACACACATATATCTATATCTGTATCTATATGTGTGTCTGTGTATATAAGTGAAATCTTATCATTTGTGACAACATGGATGGAAATAGAGGGGGTAATGCTAAGTCAAATAAGTCAGAAAGGTAAAAATTTTAATCATCTCATGCATATGTGGAATGTAACGAAACAACAAACAGAGGAAATAAAAACTAGCCCTTTAACACTGACAACAAAACTGAAGTCACCAGAAAGGGGGGCATGATGTGGAAGCTAAGGGCAATGGGGTCCAATGGACAGTGGTCGAGGACTGTTCAAAATTTGGTGAGGGTGGTGCGACATCATAGATGATTTGTGAACCTGCCCCTCTAAAATGTAGTATTGTAAAACAATGTTACCTCAATAGATAATATATTATGGAATAAAAAAGTAAAGAACGAGTAGCTAGCCCTAAGAAAATGTATACATGCACGCACATTTTTTCACTTTATCAGGATCGCAATGAGGGCAAAAGCTACTGAATAAATAAGCTGTTATAGAGAGAACTGAACTCGTCACTCCTTCAGGGCACAGTTCATGCATGGGCATTGGTCATGTAAGTACAAGGCTCATTTATCCATTCACCGAGCATTTATGGAGTACCTACTGTGTACCTGGCCCTGTGTCAGGTGATCTATATTAGTTATCACTCTCTGTGGCACTTTCCTTCAACTTTCTTAAGGAATTTCAGAAGCAATATTAAGACAATCTATTTTCACACATCTAGAAAATTAGACGTGTTTTTCTTACATTTTAGAAATTAAAAGTAAATTAAGGAAATGGCACTAGAATTAGAAAGAATGAGCAATTCATTAGGCAATAAGAATATTAACTAGAAATTGGGAATCTCTTTTCTATTTTAATATGCACTTGAGCTTAATTGGCTAAGTTTTGAATATGGGGTGATGAGTTGTTAATACAAATCACACACCTTTTATATACTTAATAAAATCCAAGCGTCTGGGATGCATTTGTGTTGCAGACAATTTATCTGTAGGAGTCAGTGAGTTGAGTAATAGAAAGGGATAATAGGAAATCAGTGGCTGAGAAACCTATAAAGTAAATTAACGCGTGCCTTACTTTATTAATTTATAACAACAATGTAATGGATAAATCAATGAGGAGTGCTTTGAGAGAAATGGAGGGAGGGAGGAGTTCCTCCATTTTTGCAATTTGTTGAATCACTTCCTCTGCAGAGGAAATGTTGATCAGAGGTAAAGATATGTCTTGCTGCTGGCACCTCTGCCCACCATGGGCCTTATGATTTGAGAGAGCCTCCTTTGACATCTAAATCTATTATTTACATCTCTTTGAGGATTTTTTTTCCAAAACCTAGAACATGGGAGGCTGTCAGTATTTGGAAAATAATTTTATTCCCTGCACCTCTGCAGTCCTGGACCAGTGACTGATAGGAGCTGGAATTAAATACCTCAGCTCCCTTCTTCCATGAGTGGTATAACCATGACTTTGTTTGGTAGTTTCATTGGGTTTTCCTTGAATCCTGGCTTTAGGCATGGCTTCTAGGAAAACACGAACTAAATATAGTCATAAAGAATGTTGGCTCTTTGAGTTATTATTCTTTGTTAAACTGGAAAAGGACTTGATATGTCAGGGTCTGCCATATTGGTTTGGAAACATTGGTTACAGAATTCCATCAGCTGGCAGCCTTGGGTTTTAGAATCATGAAAAGCTGGTTGGTATCTGCTTACAGAAGAGCATCCTCAGTGGATGGGGGTTGTTTAAGGCCATTTAGCTGAACCCTTCTTTGTTGTCTTCTCTTGTCATCAGTTGAGTTCTGTAGCATTCTCACAAACCTACCCATGGCAACAGTCTGAGACTGGGATTTGTTCATTTCTCATTACCCATCTTCATTGGTGACAGCAAACATTTGTCTCAGTAAAATTATAAAGTGAGCAATTTTCTCCCTTTACTCCTTGCATTGTTGATTTAATGATCAGTTTAGGCATTCGATTATAATGCCTTTCAGAGATTTTCTCTTTCTGTTCCATTTAGAGGGAGAATATTCCCTTTCAAAATTTTATGTGTCTCTGTGGAGGGAAGTTGGATGATATGAATTTTCTCTTAGCCATCATCTCCCCCTTTAACTACTATAAAGAGTCCCCTCACCTGTCTGCTGCTGCTTCTTTTAAACCACAAAGATTTTCAACTAGTAGCTGGGTCGGAAAAGATAGATCTTTTCCATAAAAACTTTCAATAGCTCTCTAATGCACTGCCCATAAAATCCAAACCCTTTCCCCATATTCCAAGATCTCACTTCCTCAGCCCTGCAGATCTGTGCTCAGAATGTGAGCTTCTCAAAGAGAGCCTTTTAATCCGCCCTGTTTGAATTTACAAGTTCATCCTTAGCTCTCCCTGTCTCTCTTCTTGGCTTTATTTTTATAGCACTATCACTAAGTGGTTTACTGTGTGTTTTGCCTCTTTTTGTTGTTGTGGTTGTTGATTATACCACTGCACTAGAATAGAGTTTATTTCACTTAGCAAAACACATTTGAGTTGCATCCAAGTTGCTGTGTATGTGGGTGGCTCATTCCTTTTTATTGATGAGTAATATACGAGTCTGTGGATGTACCTAATTTTGTTGATCCATTCGTCTATTGAAAGACTTCTGGATTGTTTCCAGTTTTCAAAGATTATAAATAAAACTGCTATAAATAATTTGTGTATTGGTTTTTACGTGAGTATGTTTTTTATTTGATTGTTTTGGAAAACACTTAGCAATGGGATTACCAGGTCATATTATAAGTAAATGGTCAACTTTTAATAAGTTATCAAAATTTTCCAAAGCGATTAGATCATTTTACAATCTTATCATGAATGTATGAGAGTTCCAGTTGTTTCAAATCTTTGCCCTTGGTATTGCAGATTTTAAAACATGGTGGACATTTTAAGAGTACCTGAGACCCATTGTGCTATTTTGGCAGAATTTGGAGTGGAGCTCAAGTGCAGTTCTTTTCTTTTTATTTTGCTAAGATCTATCATTTGAAAGATTATTAATATTAGTCAAACTTACTTTTCAGAACATTTTTAGGTTAGCAGAAGAAGTCTGAGGTATAGGCAGTTCCTATATATCCCCTCTCCCTCTATTATTGACACCTTAGAGTAGCGTGGTACATGACAATTGCTGTACCAATATTGATAACATGGTTAATTAGGGTTCCTAGTTTCTATTGGGTCCTCTCTTTGTGTGGGACAATTCTATGGGCTTTCACAAATGCAGAATGTCCTGTATCTACCATCACAGTATCATACAGAATAGCTTTACCTCCTTAAAATTCCCTTTTCACCTGTTCACCTTTCCCCCCTACCCCACCCTGAAACCCTGGCAACCACTGATGTTTTTACTGTCTTTGTAGTTTTGTCTTTTCCAGGATGTCATATAGTTTGAATTTTATAGTATGTAGCCTTTTCAGACTTATTCCTTTCACTTGTTCATATATATTTAAGATTCCTCAAGCTTTATATTTTAAAATTCTCAGGGAATTGTAATGTACAGCTTGCTTTGAGAAGCATCAAATTAGAATGTAAATTCCCAGAGGATGTTTGTTTTCTTGACTATGTTTTGTTCACTTGTATATCCCCAAAGCCTAGAACACTGCCTGTTCTGTAATAGGAACTAACTAAATATCAAATGAGTAATGAATGAATGATAAAGCCACACCAGATTTACAGAGACCTGAATGTTCCTGGTGATGACCTTTCATGAGCACTAAGATTTGTTTTAGACCAAATAGTCTACTAAATCGATCTTTATAACTTGACTGGAGATTGCCACTGCCTATTTTGCTGTCTTCATACTTGGTTACTCCTCAAACTGCCTGTCTTGATCTTCCTGCCATAACTACTTTGTGACCTTTTTTTGGAGACCTCCTTCATTCTGTAGGGGAAACATAAAGCCCTAATGCAGGTTTCCTTTGTTAGACCAAGAACTTCCAGGCCAATAAAGGTCGTGGAGAACCTTGGAATGCCCTGAACCACCACTGGACAGGCTAGCTCCTGAGCACTAGGAGCCAAAATTCATCTTGTTAACCCTCTAGAGAAAGTCGTGTAATCCATTCATTAGCCTAATGTTTTCAGCATTTTAGCAAAGAGCTGGGACCACCAGATTCCCAGGGGCCACTTCACAGACTTGGAGAACTTCCTGAAAAATCCCCTCGCTCCTTCTGCTTTTCAACAGAATAGGTTCTGTTGCTAATTAACAGACACTGGAAAGGTGATCCACTCAAAGCCCAAAACCCCCGCAACCCCTCTAGGGAATAAATTTACTCATCTCATAACAATCACTGCAGCCCTTTCTGCCCAGGAGAACTCTATCTCCTGTTCTTGCTTTCTTTCTCCTCCATTTTCCCTAATGAACTTATAAAATTGCACTTTTATGGTCAAGATTTCCTTCTTGAACCCTTCACTGTCCAACCCCAGAGCCCTCCATCGATTCTGCCTCTCAGATTCTTCCAGGCTCCTACACGTATCTCCATTTTGACTTTTTACAAAAGTCTTCCCCAGGTACCTGAAATCCTTCTCTCTAATTGTAAAATAATTATTGCTCTGGATTCCTGGGGCATTGTGAAGTGTTGTTTTTTCCTATTCTGTTGATATCCTGAACTCCATTTAGACATTAGACATGGAATATTTTCCCCAGTTTCTTTCAGGTCCCTCAACCTGGAGGCTCTCTAAATAATGGCAGGGATTAGAGTGTTATTCTCTTTAATTCTAGAAGCTACCAACCTGGATAAATATTTATTAGTTTAATATTCTAGGTTAGAAGATAATGAACTATGGGAACTGAGAATGTGGTAATGGGGATTGAGAGGGTCCAGGCAGCCAGAGATCGGGAGACTAGTCTTTTAACCTCTCTAGGCCTCAGTTTCCTTATCTACATCATTGACATTTGTGCTACAGTCTCCACTTTCTTCTTTATTTGTACCACTCTGTTTTTTTATTATCATAGCAATAATAAGGTCATTGGACAAGTGATGTAACCGGCCTAAGTAGACATGGCTTCTGATAGGATTAAACATCAGTCCTTGAAAACAATAAACAGGAACAAAGCTGTTAGCTTGAGATGAATTCTGATTTTCAGAGTTCGCTTTCTTTTCCTGACACCCTGTCCCTCTCTGGGAGCATCTTCTTGCCTTCTACACTTACCCAGCACACGAAGGCACACTCACAGTCTACTTCATCAAACCTTCCATGGTTAGTAAGTGTTTAATTTGTTTGCTTTTCACTTGTTTTTGTATCTTTCCCCTGTGGTCTTTTGCTTTGGTGGGGAGGACCAGGATTAACTAGGAATATCCCTGTATCTTGCCCTTAGTCACCATCTGGTACCATCTGTGAACGAATGATTCTAGTGGAGGTGCTCCCAGAAAAGTGTAAGATTATAAAATAGTGCTGGGAACATGGGCTATTACTTTTCTTACTTGACATGTCATGGTCCTGCCAACAAGAAACCTGTTTAATTTTGTCACCCCAAGATTTACCTTGTCCCCCTTTTTCACTTTGCTTATGTAATGTTTACCCAGTAATCACACGCACAGTAATAGAAGCAGTAGCTATCTGGTATCACACAGCTCCCATGTTTCAGGACTATCCCAGGCGCTTTATCTCTATGGTCCTTGGAACAATCCTGGTTTGGTTTTGTTTTTTCATTTGTGTGTGTGTGTGTGTGTGTGTGTGTGTGTGTGTGTGTGTGTGTGAGAGAGAGAGAGAGAGAGAGAGAGAGAGAGAGAGAGAGAGAGAGAGAGAGAGAGAGAGAGATTTTGTTCTGAAGCATTATGGATGAGGAAACAGACTTAGAAGGGAGAACTCACTTCCATTCCATCTAATTTTTCTGGTTATTCTCAGTAGGAGGATTGGTCTTAACAGGAGCTGAGGCATTAGGTCCAGATTTTAGAAGCCCGATCTAGAAGTGGGTTAAGCATATTCTTCCAGATTCTGTTGGTCGTAATTTCAGGCCTCCTCCTAGATACAAGCTGTGCCCAGGAGGAAATTAAAACACTTTTATTGAAAATATAGCACTTTCATTCTATCATAGAAAATGATTTTGCTATTCTTTGGAGATTTCAGTGTGATTTTCAGTCAAATTTTAAACATGCTTAAACAATAGGGAAAGGAGTCTGTCTACTTTTTCAAAACTCATTATTTGTTAAATTCCTTTTTTGTTCTGGTACTTGTGATATTCTAATTATAAGAAATATATAATATATACATAGATATGTATCTATATAATCTATGTGTGTATACACACACGCATATAGAGAGAGAGAAAAAGAGAGAGATGATAGAGATCAGAGAGAGAGAGACAGAGAGAGACAGAGAGAGAGAGAGAGAGAGAGAGAGAGAGAGAGAGAGAGAGAGAGAGAGAGAGAGAGAGAATACCAGGTCTTCATGTTTCTGGCACTGAGGTCTTAAAAAACCCTTGGAATTTCTTAAGAGCCACAGTCTTGTGCTAAGTTAGTGAAGTTTCTCTGGGAGGTCATATAAAGATGGGGGCTGGTTCCCTGGAGAACCAACCATTTGATCTGAGGACTGGAACCTTTAGTCCCACTCCCCTGACCTCCAGAGAGGACAAAGTGCCTGCAGGTTGAATCACTCACCAGTGGTCAGTAGTTTAGTCCATCAGGACTATGTAGGGAGCCATGAAAACCCAGGGGACAGGGCTGGAGAGCTGGGTTGGTGGTCATGTGAAAATCTGGGAGAGGATTGAGCTCGAGAAGGCAGGGAAGTTTCACGCCCTTTCCCACTTACTTTTGTTCTATGCATGCGTCTATCTGTCTTCCTGAATTATGTTCCTTTTGTTTTTTTTAAGGAAAATTACAGACAAGAATGAAGGCGAGCAGGCAGACAAGCAGGCAGGAAGAGAAAGGAGGAGGACACGGAAGTATTTATTTAGTTTATTTAGTTGATCATCTTGGATGTCCCCTTTTCTCCCTACCACCAAGTGCACCCAGTCCTTAGGATGCTCGTGGCTTGTGCCAGGTGGAGGTGGCAGATTTACCAGCTAAACTGCCAGGGCATGCTTGTATTCCTTTATAATAAACCCAAGTCTAGTAAGTAAAATGATGTTTCTGAGTTCTGTAAAGCATTCTAGAACATTAGTTGGACCCAGCATGGGGAGCTCAGGAACCTCTGATCGCTAGACTTGTAATTGGTCAGAAGCGCAGTGACAGCCGGATGTGCAAGTGGCACCTGGGAGCCTCTCACTTGTTACCTGTGGGTCAGATGCACATGTGTACAGGAAGCCTAAGGGTGGGGGCACACTCTTGTTGGACTGAACCCTTAATGGCCTGTAAAATCTGAAGCTCAATTTAGCTGCTAAGTTAAATGGTGGTGTTCGGGGTGGTCAGGGTGCGGACCCCCGCCCGGGGGGCTCTGAACGCCCCAGGAATGAATTCGAGACAGCTGTCGGCACAGTGAGTCTGTAGCAGTAACAGTGACAGTGTGCTCTTGAGATTTACAGGTGGGCAGGCCGAAGAGGGACATCCGTGCTGTGTGCCACACAGGTCAGGGCCTCACGGGTTAGGTGAGATAAGGGGAGTCGTAGTGATGAGAGGGGAGCAGCTTTTAGTGAACTGGGTGGGCACAGGTTCCACCCTTTTTATCCTGATATATGGGGATTTTGCATTGAAATTGGCATCAGCAGCATGATGGGGGAAAAGGGGGCTGGGTGGGCATTCTAATGAATGATCATTTTGTTATAATTAGCTAAAGTTTGCTCCAGGTCCATGGTCTATCCTATGATAGGATGTCCTGGTCACCTGGAAGAAGGACGTACAAAACTCATCCAAGAAGCAGTGGAACTCATCTGGGAAGTTAGTCTCTGGGCAGCCTGTGGCAGAGGCCTTTCTCCCGAGAAATCCAGGTGGTAACCTGGAAAATTGCTTACTGGTGTGGGGAGCCCTTCTCTCCACAAATGAAATTGGGTCTCAGGAATCAATATAGTTGATAAAAATATGATTTTCTGTGTGTTCTATTCAGCACATTCACACCTGTCTTATTCTTGGATTCTTCACATGCAAAGTCAGTATTGTTATTTTCCACATTTTGTCAGAGGGTGAGAGTGGGGTTGTAGTTTAATGTGTGTTTTGTGATGTGGACTAAAGACTGAGTCATTCATTCCATCAGATGATCTTTTAAAATTATTCTAAGTTGCTGTTAAACCATCTAGATATAAGTAACACAGTAAGTGAAATCAGGAGCGCTGGCATTTGGCTGCTCGATTTCAATCCTATCTCCAGCACGTTCCCATTTCTCAACCAGGAGGCAATTGGCTTCACTTCTCTGTACCTCAGTTTCTAACTCTGTAAAATAGAGATCATGGTATTTATAGTGAATGGATGAATTTGAAAAGAGCATAGAAAAGTACCTGTTCTAAAATAAGCATGCAGTAATTTTAACTCTTCACATTACGTGGAAGCAGATGATTCCACTAATACTTCTGTTATAGACGTGTGTAATGCTTGCAGTTTGGTGAGCATGGCACTCGAATGGAAGTCCCCCTGAGTTCCCCAGGAGGACAGACAATGCTTGGCACCAACACTAAGTACAAGCTACTGAATTTCAAATCATAGATTAAAAAAAAATTATTTTCTCCAGTGCTAACATCCTAAATAGCTCTGAATTTATCAGTCACCAACCCACCTTTCTAGAATCGGAGGTCACAGGAGAGCATGACTAAAATGTCATGGAGAGCACGTGGCCTTTGGATGAAACAGTAGGTATTTGTTTTCTAACCTGGTGAAAAGTGTCTGCATTTACACTGTCACAACACAACCTGTGCTGTGCCTGTGTTTCAGTTTGTTTGCTCGATGTACGTGTTTGACACTTCTTTCCTGTTTCTGGCAGATCTTTCCTTTTCTAGAAGCAAGGAAGGCACTCATTTCTGCACTCGTCCTCGCTTCTGCTCTGCTTGTGGCTAGATCTCTTTGCTCACACAAACTATAGCTGTCAATCAGTATTGACTAAGCACTTACTGTAGGTAGGGGCTCTGTGTCTACATTATTACAGGAGGGTCTGATGGTGGGGAAAAAAGTGTACGAGGAAAAAGAAAAGGCTCTTAAATTGCTGGAAAAGCACATTGAAAATAAGTGAGGTCTTTCTTTTTCTTATTGGTGTATTAATTTTCTAGGGCTGCTGTAACAAATCGGAACAATTGATTGGTTTAAACAACAAATATTTACTTACTCTCAGTTCTGATGGCCAAAAATTCAAAATCAAGGTGTCACGCCCACCCTGGTGGAGTAGTGGTTGAGTGCAGCCCATGTCCATGCCAAGGACCAGGGTTCTCGTCCGGCACCAGGGGGAGCAACCAAGATGAACAAATAAGTAAAATTTCTCCTTCCTCTCTGCTTGTCTGCCTGCCTGTCTCTGTTCACCTTCATGCCTACCTGCACCTTTCCTTTAAAAAATAGTTAACACGTCTACAGGGTTGCTTCCTTCTGGGAGCTCTCGGAAAGGATCTGTCCCCTGCCTTCCCATCATAGCTTCTGGTTGCTTCTGACGCTGCTTGACTCATGGTCCCATCACTCCAATCTCTGCCTTGGTCTTCACATCACCGCCTCTGTTTCTCATCTGTTAGTGTCTTAGCCCTTAGAAGATGCTTTGTCATTGGATTTAGGGTTTACTCAGAAGCCAGGATGATCTTATCTCAAGATCCTTAATTACATTTGCAAAGGCTTTTTTCTTTTTTCTTCCCAAATATAGTCACATTTACAGGTTCTGAGAGGACCTACGTTTTATGGGACAATCAGTCAACCTACTCTAGTGTGTGTTTTTTTTTCCTTGAATTTTCTTCTGTTTCACGTTCTGACAAATCTCCCTCAAGGGCAAGAAACGTAGTTTATCTTTGATCTTTTGTGTTCTCTAGAACTCAGATGGGGTGATACCCAGAAAGCCCTCTTCACGCATTAAGATGTGTATGTATCTTAGTGTATCTGAGGAGGTGTTAAAGGGATGGATAGCACACACATGCACACGCACACACACGCACATATGCAGAGGGACACAAGCCAGGTTAGGACATGTGGTGACACCATTAGAGTTCCTTGATGAGCCAGACAAACAGGGAAACACAGCTGAATGAGAGAGCTATGTTATTATTCTTGGTATATTAATTTCACAGCACTTGCAGTGTGATGGAAGTGTATGATATGGGCTGGGTGCATAGAAAGTTATCTGACTCTTTGGGGGTGTTGGAAAGGCCTTCTGGGAAAGCAGACATAGCAAATGGTATGTTGAAGGACTGAACAGAAAGTAACCTGTGAGGACAAGGAAGAAGGGTATTTCAGGCCAAAAGACAAGCAGAGTTTGCCTCCAGGGCAGGGGTTTGTATTTGGTGTGCCTGGAAGGTAAGAATTGGAGGTTTGACTAAGGGTTGGTGAGTGGAGGGCAAATGCAGAGAGAGAGAGAGACAGACAGATAGAAAGAGAGAGAGAGAGAGAGAGAGAGAGAGAGAGAGAGAGAGAGAGAGAGAGAGAGAGAGAGAGAGAGAGAGAGAGAGAGAGAGAGAGAGAGAGAGA
>RJWH01002930.1:0-74785 GCA_004363575.1 Solenodon paradoxus
TCTAGTATCACACTATTGTACGGTGCTAAAACAACTAGTTTTGTATTTCGCTTCATATCAGAATATGAACGCCTTCAAGTAGGCAAGTAATGACTGGTAATGGCCAGGCGCCGAGGTAGAGAATGACAGGATGGAATGGTGGTTAAACGGAAGAGAGCTTAGGTAGAACAATGACTACACGGGAGGGTGGCTAAGTGGAAGGATGGCTGGAGGGAAGGGTGTCTGCGCAGAAGGATGGCCATATGGAAGCATGGTTGAATGGATGGAAGGATGGTTCATAGAAGGATGACTGTATGGAAGGTGGACAGAAGGTGGACTGGACTTCTAGAAGGATGGCTTTCTGGGTATAAGGATGGCTGAATGCAAAGGTGGCTCAATGGATGAAAGGATGGATGGCCACATGGGAAGGTAGCAGAGTAGAGGGGAGGCTGAAGGCAGAAGGATGGCTGAATGGGAGGGCGGCTGAATGGATGGACGTGTGGCTGGGTGTGCTGAAAATCTGGAAGATAACTGGGAGAAAAAAGCATGGAAGGAAGCACAGCAGTAGAGGTGGAGGAAAAGATAAACAAATGAGAGAAAGGAGGTGAACTCTTCAGAAAGAGATGAGGAAAGAGATTCCCAAGCAACACAACAGTGGACAGCAAAGGATGCTTGCTGACCTGTCACCCTGACATCCCCAAAGTTCACATCTTGACTGTGGGTCATTCACAGGCATTCTAAATCATGCCCTTGAGAAAGTCAACCACCCACCTGGAGGAAGAGAAATGGGCCCACGGCCAAGTGATGACTCACCAGGAGAGAGCGAGTAGCAAGCTGGTTACCGACCAGTTTCTCTCCCAGACTCTTCTGGTCAGTGGGCACTCTCCCTGGTGAGTCCCCCCACAGTGTTCCCACATGCTGCCATCTAGGATCTCCAGCTCTCTCCCTGACTTTAGAAGGTGCTTTTGGGGAGTAGCCCATTCCCAGCCCCATGCTGCACCCCAGCGCCCAGAGCCAGGAACCAGTCTCTCCAGAAGGAGCTCTGCTTCCTGTGGCTCCATGTCTGCTGCCAAGACCTGAGCCTGTTTCCCTCCCCGTCCCTCCAAGCTGCCTGGCTGTTCCTGTAAGGCACCCTGGCCAGCTTCACGCACACCGAGCCCCACGGTCCCCAGACACGCCGGTTCTCGTCACAGCTGGCAGCTGTGAGCCAGTCACGGGGCTCTGTGTGAAAGGGGGTGTAGACGGGATTTTGCATCACTGATCAGTCTGTGCAGTGACATGACTCCTGGGGCACCACACCCAGATAAATCAGGTTTAGGGAGAGGGTATGACACACTAAAGGAGGGATGAGAAAGCCATCTCCCCTGGGGATGGGTGACTCAGCTCCGCTACTTGTTGGGACAGAGAAGCTTATCACTGGGAGCCTCCTGTATCCATGACCATCTCCTCCAGCAACATGCGGTCTCAGTGGGATCCAACCCATTTTACAGGCAAGAAAACTGAGGCTAGGGCAGGTGAAATAAACTGCAGGTCCAAGACTAACCCCTGACGATTCAACAGCCCAGAATCGACTTTGCACCGATTATTTCAAGTTCAGCATCATCCCATGTTGGCTCAGTGTAGTAAAAAGGCACAGTGATACCTAACGGAATCAGGGCAGTCAGAACCTGGCACTTCTTTTCTTTTCTTTTTAAAGGTGCAGGCAGGAATGAAGGTGAGTAAGCAGGCAGGCAGGAAGAGACAGGAGGGAGACACTACACATTTTATTCAGTTGTTCCTCACTGGTTGCTTCCTCAGGGCCAGGTCTTGAACTCCAGACCTCGGGATGCATATGGACTGCACCTGGTTTAAACCGCTCGGCCACCAGGGTGCACCCCAATGGACATTTCTTTCCCTGACTCACAGTTCTTACATACATATAACCTGCATTATGTTGGCCACGCACATATTCAGGAGAAACAGTCTAACTCAGTAAGAAGACAGCAAGCTCAAAGTAAAACACAGGACATCAAATTTTGTCTCTGTCATCCTGTGCAGGTCCTTGCGAAGAGCCCGTGCCACCCTAACTGGCCAAGGTCGGACACCAAGGAAAGGTGGGTTCTTATTCTTTCTCCACTTCCAAAAAAGATAGGAGCCCACACTTAGTTCTACATGTTCGAAGGACTCAAGAAGACAGCCAGGAACTGAAGAGCCGGCTTCGCCTGAAACTGTCCAGGGAGAGGCCAATGGCTGCAGACAAGCGTGATGACATGGGGAGGGAAAAAAAACCTCGATTTTCTTCTCATTGAAAAGTCCACTGAAAATTAACCTGGGCGCTCCCTGGTGGAGCAGCAGTTAGGTCAATTGCTTCCAAAGGAGCGCAGGCCACACACATACCCCTGAGTTCGAGTCCCAGGCCCAAGGGGTAAACAACCAGTGTGAACAACTAAATAAAAATAAAATAAAGATGCTTCTTCCTCCTCTCTCTTCCTGCCTGCCTGCTCACCTTCAATTCTGGAGAGAGAGAGAGAGAGACAGAGAGAGACAGAGAGAGACAGAGAGAGACAGAGAGAGAGACAGAGAGAGATCTTCAGATATAGCAACTAAAGAAAAGGGAGGGGCCTAAAAAAAAACGGAGTATGAGAGAACCTCTCTACATCATTAGATTTCATTCAAAACCACAATATAGGCACCTTCTCCAGGGCAGCCACAACTCGAGAGACCCTGAGATCCGCCCCATTCTGTTACACAGACTGCCCTGAAACTTTCAACCCGAAACAGAAACTCCACTTTACCATGTAACCTTTTGGCCAATATTCACCATACCTGTCTCAGTGTCTATTCCAGCACCCTTTCCCGCTCACTCACTCACCAGACAGTGACTTCACCGTCACTTCATTGGTGACAAGCCTGAGTCTTTCAGACTTTTTACTCAAGATAATAACTGATTCAAGTCTTTTTAGGACGGTCTTCAGTCAGTCCTGAGCACTGAACTCTATTCTCCTACTAGCTTCTCAAATCAAATCCACATTTTTTCTTCTTTTTTCAACCAGGAGCCTAACTTCATCAGAGTCCTACGCCGCCCCCTGCAAACCAATCCACTCTGAAGCTGCATTGGAGGATGCTTCCAAATGGCCTCCATCGCCATCCCTGGTGTGCCCTTGCCTCATGCAGAGTCCCTAGGGCAAATGACTGCCTCCTCTTGTGGACGAAGTCATCAAGAGTCCAACAGCAGTCTCGAACCTCTCGGGACCTGATATAGTGCAAACCCGTGGCAGGCACTCTGATTGTGAGACTGCACTGAAGTGTCCGACCTCGAGTAACCAGTCTACTGAACGGGGACACAGAGGGGGAGGTGTGAACGAAACGAGATGTGCAGCCATGTCCAGCACTCCATAGCAGAAGCTTGGAAGACCGCTCTAGGGCTCAGGAGTTTCCCCCACAGCATCCGTTAGGAACGCCAGTTCTGGGCCTCCTCACTCTAAGCCCAGGTGCTGGCCTTGCTCTTTAAGAGCTTCCTGACCTTGGACAAGGGGCATCTCCAACCTGTCATTTCATCCCGCAGTAAAGAACGACAGTCCACCTCCGTAATGGGTTTCTGCTGAGGATTCAATGTTCCTGGGAGAAGGAAACGCTTTGGCACAGGCCTGGCACATAAAGAGCACCTGTGAAGGTGTCCCACAGGACCTTCCAGGTTTCTGAGTCACTGAGCCAGGCCTGGGTTAGCACACCCGCTCCCATCCTGGGCCTCCCAGTGCATCTGGAGAGGAGGGCAGGAAGGACAGTCTCCACATCCCACAAGAGATGTACATTGTCCCATTTTCCTAGAGACACAGAGTCCTGTTTCCTCCTGTCCTTCTGATGGGGTGCTGGCCATCGGAGATGCTTTACACTTCTCTTCCCTAGAAGGAGAAACAGGGTGAAATCCAGCAGGGGCGCAGGGTGGTGAGGGGAGGGGCGGGGCGCTGCTTCAGTTACAGCCAGTGTTCCTGGACGGGTGGGAGTAGGGACTCTGGCCTGCCACACCTTCCAAAGGAACCCCCAATGCGGCCCCCAGGAAAGCCAGATCCCAGCTTTGACAAAAAGGAAACTGACCCTTAAGAGTTAGTGATGAATTCACAGGATACTGCTTTGCTTTCGTTTTTTTTGTTTTTTTGCCTTTGTTTTGTTTTGTTTTGAAAGGAAAGGTGCAACTAAGAATGAAAACAGGCAGGCAGGCAGGCAGGAGGAGAGAGGAGGAAGAAGCACTTCATTTTTATTAAGTTGTGTATCTTACTTGTTCTCCTATGCCTGGGATGCGAACCCAGGTCCAGGGGCTGGATGTGGCCAGCGCTGTGGCTGGAGGCAGCTGACCAGGGACAGAGGAACACTGTGTTCAAGCATAGCCCCAACAAGAGAGCCCAATCCCTGGAGCCCTGGCCCCATCAACCGCACAGCTGCAGAAGGGGGGCTGGATGGAGAAGCTGGGACCTACAGAGGCTCTGCAGCTTCACCCCCAGCTCATTACAAATGCAGGTTCTAAAGCCCCGCCCTCCAGCAGACAAGGCCCCTCCACCCCAGGGGTCTGGCTTAGAAACTCCAGTCTAGCCCAACCTCCTCTCTTGTCTATGTACTAGAAATCAAGTCCAGCAGAAATGAAATGACTCCCTCAACGCCACAGAAGGGAGGGCATGTACTCTTAGGCCCCAGGCATTTCTCTGCACCCTAAGGTCTCCACACTGGTTTCCTTTGGGGGTTTACAAGTCATCCCATTTCCTCACCCCTCTCCCCATTCCTAACACCCCCACCTCAGACCCAAATGTCCCCCAAATCCCCAGAAGCTCCCTCCTTTGGAATGCCAGCACAGCCAGTGCTGGCCCAGAAGGCAGGCCCAATCCACAGTGACCGCAGGACCCCTGGGGTCCTTTTGTTTCCTCTTAATAGTCTGCTTCCTGTACCTCCAGGCTGTCCTCCTTAAGGGGGCCAAAGACAGAAGCTGCAATCAAGGACTGAGGTGTGGGGCCAAGTGCAGATTTGCTGCCTGCAGCTGTAGGACACAGAACCAGAGTTCCTTGAGACCCTTGATGTCTCCCCGCTGACACAGACGTAAGAGCGCCTCTGGGTCTGGGCAGGAGCTGGCAGCAGGCAGGCCAGTGCCAGCACATAAACCTCAGTGTTGCATCTGCTCCCTCGCCGGGATAGGGACAGGTTTTTAAGGTCTTTTCAAGATGCTCTCGGAAGAGGAGACACTGGGATCTGGCCGCTCTTTAGTGGCCCTGTCAGGACACGGCACCAGCCCCTGTCCTGGGACCTTGCCTGCTGAGACCCGCCCTAGCTTGCTCAACCTGCCTAGGCTCTCTCCTGGAAGTCGGTGGCTGGCTTGAGTTGACCAATGAGTCCTGGATGGCAAGGGGGCACAGCTGATTTTGACAGCCTGCGACAGGCCTGGAAAGTGACCAGGGCATGAGAAACCGCGAGGGCGGCCAGCAGTGGAGAAGGTCAAATTCGGACCCAGGAGGGTCCCACAAAGGACGCGCTGTTGAGGACAGGGCTGCCCTGTGACTCAGGCTGGCCCGTGGGCAATGACTCAGCGCCTCAGTGCAGAAGGCTGGCCCAGTGCCCCGACCTGCCTCCTAAGGCAGGGGGTCCCGTGCCAGGCACGCTGGGCGAGTCAGCCCAAAGGAATGCCCCCCACCCGTCCGCCGCCTGTGCCCTCAGCAGGCCACTCACGAGGCTGGCATCCTGGGGGCACCACATGACTGACCTGTCGCTGTGCCAGGGTAAACAGGCGGGAACAGGAGCCTCTTCCCGGCTGGGTGAGGTCATGCTTCTGGAGGGTGACCTGGACAGGAGGAGGGTGGGTGGCCCCGAGGGCAGGAAACAGTTTCTGGGGGTGGGGAGAAAAGTGCGAGAAAGAGAAGGGACAGCCTCTCTGATGGCTGGGCAGGGGTATCCCTGGGAGGACAGTTGGAGCCAATGCTCTACATGATTCTGCATGATGCTGGCACACTTAAATTGCACCTGTCCCTCCTCTTCCTTCTCTGGCTCCTCTTCGAGTGCCCTCCCCACCTCCACACACACTCATTTAGAATTTCATCACAACCATTGCTCAGCACTGGAGGTCACATTAGGAGCCCTTCAGCATCTCTGTGGGGCTTCCCTTCAGCAGACCATTGAGGCCCCCTGCGCATCTACCAGCAGAACTCCCATGTACTCCTCTCTCAAAATCCTAGGTTGCTAAAGGCCACCACTTCCAGGCAGCCTTCCTGGATTTCTGGAAGTCAAGCTTCACTTTCCTCTGCCAGGCCTCCTACAGGCGCTGACTCACCGACTAACCCTTTCACTGCTGCTATAGGTTCCCACGCTCTCTATTTCTCCAGGAGAGTCCATCTGGCCTCCTCAAGCAGAGTCCAGGTCTCAGCCAGTCTGCTTTCTCTCTGCCCTGTTCTTCTGGACTCTGGCTGTGGACCATCTCGCTCACGATTCATCTCAAAAGCCTCACACTGCTGCTGGTACAACCTGAGCTGAAATCTGAACAGCAGGAGAGAGAACCAACTTTGTTCTCCCAGCAGGGCCCTGCTAGCCAGTCACATTTGAGCACTGTCTGCTGAGAACCCTGTCCATGCAGCAGGCCCGGTGCTCAAAGCACAGATGCGGAGAGGCCAGAGGCCTGAGGCCCAAGGCCTGCTCAGGAGCCCTGCTGTCCAAGAGGAGCAGTCAGGCCATCAGAACAGGCCATTACCTGTGGCAGGGGCATTGAGGCTGGTGGTCCTCATGTTATGGGCAGGAAGGCACACGGCAGACTTCGAGAAGAGCGACAAAGGTCCATAGTATCAGTCCTTATCTCTGAGCTGTTGGTCTGTGACCAGGGTTTTACCTTCCTTAGTCATCAGAGCAACTGCTGTGGGCCACGCACCCACTGTGCAGAGACACAGTAACTCACTGAAACCCCAACCTTGGCACGCCCTGATGGCCCAGCAGTAAGTCCGCCGTCTCCCACTGGCACGGTCCACAACCAGCACAAGGACAGGACTTGTGGCCCAGGGCCAGAGGGAACATCCAAGATAAACAGCTAAACAAAATAAACTGAAACGTTGCTTCCTCTCTCTTCCTGCCTGCCTACTACTTGCATTCATTCCTGCCTGCACCTTCCCTTCAGAAACAATATGTATATATGCTTTTATACACACACACACACACACACACACACACACACACACACACACACACATATATGTTCCTATTCTCATTTTGCAGATGAGAAAGCAGAGACCCAGACACAGCTGGATTCCAACCCAAGTAGGCAAGAGGCTAAGGCCAGGGTCCAAGTACCAACCACTACACCCCACTGTCTCTTTGCCCCAAAGCTTCCAAGCAGGGACATGACCGGCTGAGCAGAATTAGATAACTGGACGGTTTGCTCACAGCAGGGCAGTCTCCCAGCTCCCTACCTGAATCTCTGCAGCAGGCAGCTGGGCTCACGGCCCCACACGCGATGCAGGGCCAGCGCAAGGCCACACCATGACGCCTCCCAGCTAGGGTCTCGACTCGCTCTGCCCCAGCTGCAATCATACCGCTTCCGTCGGGGTGACGCACACAAGGAACATGAGCCTCACAGCACCACCACCTCAGTCACTCAGCCCCAGGCTTCTCTGGCAGAAACGCAGCGGCCCTCCGGTGCCCGAGCCGGTCGGCCAGTCCACAGGACTGTGTTCACACTAGCTGAGCGACAGGCACTTGGGAATAAGAGTGAGCCCTCACCTAAGCGCGCTGCCAACCTCCCACAGAGGACAGATGGACAGAGAGCGTAGGGACCACGATCCCAGCCTGCAAGACCAAGGCAGAGAAACTTGCTGGGCTCCTCGGTTGAAGCCAAGTCCAGTGACACAAAGTGCCCGAGAAGACCCCTGTCCCAACCTCACCCCTGCTTAGGGGAGCCTCTTCCAGAGCCTGAGAATCCTGTCTCATGTTTGCACCTCAGGAAGCCTGACTTAAATTCACCGTCACAGCACAGCCTGATGGAGGAGCAGTTAGGTCTGCCACCTTTGGCTGGTGCCATCCACATGCATCCTAAGGACCCAAGTTCGTGTTCTAGGGTGAGAGGGAACCACCAAAATGTACAACTAACTAAATGCTTTTGCTCCTTTCACTCCTGTCTGTCGCTGCTCATCTTCATTCCTCCCTGAAACTCTCCTTCGAAAAAAAAACTCAGAAAACTGAGATGAAATAGCTCGCAGAACTGACCACTGAGCCCGTCAATCCCTGACCAATAGAGAAAGGAAGAAGAGACCACTCAAGAGAATGGACCGAGTGCCCATCGTGTGTGGGGTCCTGGGCTGGGCGTTTCCATCATCATCTCACCTAATTCTTAGCGGAAGCCTGTAAGGTGTACCCTCTGACCTCCAGGGGACAGACACAGAGCAGGGAGCCATCCTGGGGGTGACCCTCAGGCACGGCGTCTGGAACTGAGCTTGCATATGGGATGTGGGACTGTCACAGCCCAGAGGCCCCGCTCTCCCCACACAGCTGCAGAATCCCAGAGAAAGGAAAACCGCCTCGGACAAGTACGCCCCCGCACAGCCAAGAGACGGACAGTTCCAGAGGCCGTGGCCGCCACACCGAGCTCACCTCCCCCAACGTCAAGGCCAGTTTTCGAGTTTCCATGTAGGAGCCCCCTCAGCCCGGGGTCGTTCATTTGCTGGGCTGTCTCCAGCATGTGTTCCAACTGAAAACGTTTTAGAAGCGCTTCTACAGTAGCATTTTCTTCACTGAAGACAAAGGGAGGGTGACCCCCAAGAGCCTATATGACAGGCCAAAAGGTCAGCATCCACGCACCAATCCGACACTGCTCACTCGCGGCGTAGACGCCCATCCCGCTCTCGGAACAGGCCCTGCACTCGGCAGAGACCCGGCCAAGGGAGGACCAGGTCTGCGCTGGGCCACCCTGAGGCTGGGTGTCATTCGCTAAACTGGGGCCAGGTCAGAGGCCCTGACCCAGGAGCAATGGAGCAGCAGCCAAAGCAAAAACACACCCAGTGTCCGTCCAGTCCAGTCTCAGACGGGGGTCTGACACCGCAAGTCTCGAAATCTTCGCCACATCGAGGTTCCTTTTCAACACCCGTGCTCCGCCCTTGTTATCTGCTTTGTCCACCGGCTGTCTGACCGTCACGGTCTCTTCCAGGGAAGCAGCCCTTTGTAAACGGCCCTTTAAAGAAGCTTCCAGCCCCCGCAGCTGCAAAGCCAGGCGCCCCCAGCCTGCACCCACGTGCGCTCACTCTCACGAGCACACGCTTTCACGCGGGCCTGACTTTTCGCCCACCCCCTTTCACCTTGACAACACAGCCAGGGTATGATGGTAGATCCGTCTTGGGGAAGCAGGTTCTAGAAAGTTCCCAGAGGATTCCACCTTCTTCTGATTGCAAACCAGTCTTTCTGGCTTCTGAAACACCTTGTTCTCAAAGTTGGCCAGGCTGCAGGGTCTGCCTGGCGAGCCAAACCGATCCAAAGCGACTCCGAGGATTCCAGCCTCAGGGGAGCTGCAGCCTCTCCGGCCACTCCCGCTCCATCCTCAAACTGCCCGACCCCCTACCCAGGCGCTGAGGAGCCGAGGGTCTCTGGGCCGCTAAGAACAGAACAGAAACAAGGTGGCTGACACTGCACCAGGCAGGAGCCCCGTGGGGCTGCTGGGTCGAGTGGCTTCTGCCGCCTGCTGTGAGCTTTCCCTTTCCCTGTCCTTGGCAGCCTCCCAAATGACCACACACTCTTCCTGCCGAGCCAGGCCAGCGCTGTCTGCCACCCGACCAATGATGGCAGGCCTTGGGGGTGAGCGCGGTGCCGGTCCCTGAAATCAGCATCCCCCAGAGGGCCCTGGGGTCTGACACCCTGCTAAGTCTCCACCACCCCTCCCCCGCAGCTCCCTGCAAATGGCCTCATGCACACAGAGGGCGAGGACTTCAGTCCCCCTTCTTAGGCTCCGGCCATGCCCCAAGGTCCTCCCCAGACCCTCCTGGCACCTCCTCCTCTGCACGGCTGTGTCAGCTGCGCCTGGGGATGGATGGCCCCCAGCTCCCTGTGATCCCAGACCAAGTCCCAGCTGTGGGCATCTGGACACATGGGTAACCTCTTTAAACCCTCCTCTCACCTGTAAACTGGAAATAGCTCATGGGCGAGATTGAGAGAATCAGAGGAGGCAATACACCTGTTATTTAAAATGCGTGTGTGTGTGTGTGTGTGTGTGTGTGTGTGTGTGTGTGTGTGTTTTAAAGGAAAGGTGCAGGCAGGAATGGAGGTGCGTAGGCAGGCAGAAAGGAAGAGAGGAGGAAGAAGTGTTTATTTATTTTATTTAGCTCTTCATATTGGTTGTTCCTTCCGGCCCCAGGTCTTGAAGTTGAGTCCTTGGGATAGATGTGGACAACTTCCTGTGGCCTTACCAGGACGCACCAATAATATATTGTATTTAAAAAAGGAAGGGAGAGAGGGAAGGAAGAAAGAAGCATTTTTAGCTATTGTTTATTTTGATTTTTTTCTCCTGAATCCAGGTCCTTGGGTTTTACATGACCCACACTCCGGCCTTCTCAGCCACGCGAGCACACCCCCAGAACTTTTGTTCACTTATTTTAAAGTAAACTTTATTCTTTTCGAACGATTTTAAATTTACCAAAAAGCTTGAAGATCTGATCTAGAGAGGGCCCTCTGCACCCAATATGCCCTGTGATCAATACATTAGTGAGGTGCCGTTCTTACAGATAAGGAGGCAGGCATTCTTACGAATTGAAGTCCGACTGGATTTGGATTTTCTTAGTTTGTTGCCAATGTCCTTTAATCTAGGAGCCCACCCAGGGCACCATAACACTGTTACTCAGCATGTCTCCCTAGGATCCTGTGGCAGTTTGTCAGACAGTCCTAGGTTTTGGTATCCTTGTCGCTTTTCAGGAGAACTGGTCCAGTATTTGGCAGAAGACTCCTCAGTGGGGTTTGGTATGGCATCATGTGATAAGAAATGTCATTGTAAATATCTCTGGTTTTCCTCCCCAAGCCCTTAACCCCAGTCTACTCATAAGAATGCCATAAACTTTTTAAATTAAAGGTATGACAGGCTGTGCATTCAATGTGGCTCAAATTCAAATGACACAAAGTCTAAAGATGCACCGTCCAATGTCCCCTTCATGCCCTTGTCCCCTGTGCCCGTCCTGCCACACACAAACACAGGCTACCTACCGCTCACATGGGTTCCGGTGTATCCGTACAGAACCTGGGCAGGTATAAATTCTTACATCCTGCACAGACATACACATCTTACACAGAAAACGGCAGGCTGTGCTACACTGCACTTGGCTTTCTTCTCAGAATGTATCCCAAGCTGCTCCTGTCATGATCACGGCCCGCCCTCACTCTTCTGCATTCAGTCCCCGGGGCCACCATTTACTGAACCCACCCTTGACACACAGATGCCTGAGTTTCTCCTAATCGTTTGCTACTCCACAAAGGCTAACAGGTAGGAGTGTAAACTGGGCAGCCACTGTGGAGAGCAATGTGGAGATTCTGCAAAAGTTAGGAACAGAAATACCACAAGGTCCAGCGATCTCACTTCTGGGTGTTCGTCCCAAGAACACACACTCGATGCGAAGAGACCTGCACTCCTATGTTCATGCAGCATGATTTCCAATAGCCAAGACTTGTAAACAACCTACGTGCCCATGGAGAGAGGAGTGGCCAGAGAACATGCCGTGGACACACACAATGGAATACTGCAGAGTTTTGTTTTGTTTTGTTTTTTTTAGGTGAAATCATGCCAGTCGAGACAAGGATGGACCTGGAAGGCATTATGCTAAGTGCAGTAAGTCTGATGCAGAAAGGCAAAAGCAGTGTGATTTCATTCATGTGGAAGAAAAAGAATCAAATCAAACAAGCAAACAGAACAAACAGATACACGCAGGCCGTAAGAACAAGACGGTGGCTACCAGAAGGGAAGAGAAGTAGAAGAACTGGGCAAAGGGGCCGACTGTATGATGGAAGAGGAAAACTAGACTTGGGGGGACAATCATAACACAGCACACACGTGACAACGTGGATGAATGACAATGCTCCACACCGGAAAGGACATACAGTTACACACCAGCGCTACACAATTGTTTTGATTGTATGTGCTACCATGAATAATGTTGTGCATTGCTCACTTCACACAGCTGCACGGAGGTACATTCTAGAGGAAATCTCTCAAGGTGAGACTGCCTGGGTCTAAGGACATTTGCCTTTCCAGTTTGCACAGAAAATGCCCAAGTGTCCTCCCAAAGGACGATACCAACTTGCAGCAACCTACGTACGAGATCATGTGTTTTCAGCAGCCTGTGGAAACAGAGTGAAGCATGCGGGACAGGATCTTCACGGGGGGACAGGGGCATTTTTATTTGCACTTCCTTTCCATGACTGGCTAGATAGCTCAGGTCTAAGTGCCATGCGAGGCCGACGTCCCATGAGCTCTCACTTGCCAGCAGCTGGCAGGAAGCACTCAGCAGGAAGGCCGGGAGAGGACCCAGGGCCCTTCTGGAAAGGAAAAGCTCACGTCACAAGGACACGTTCCACATCTAGAAGGGAGTCTCCACCAAGGTCTCTCCGGGGTTGTTTGGAGAGATGAGAAGAGAAGACAAGACATCACTAGAAAGAAAGCCCACACAGGAGAGACCTGCAGAAACCGAAGGCTCTGGGGTATGTTCAGAGGGAGGATAAGACCACAGGCGGGATGGACGCCCACCCACCCACAGAGGTGAGTGTGAGGAGCAAGCAGAGAGAGCCTCTCACTTCCTTTTTTCACATTTGACTGCCGTTTTGAAACCAGTTACTGTTTTGGCTTTCATGGCCTGTTAGCAGCTTCCGTCATCTTAAGAGTCCCGACGAAAGCACACTTCCCCGCTCTGGGTACAGCCCTGTACGCACCTGGGAAAAGCTCCAGGATGGATTCTCCAGGACTGAAAAGGACCAACCTGAGCCCCAATGGTGACAGGGCCCCCGGGGAGAACAGTGTCTCCCAGAAGCTCCCGTTGGATGGGGGTTTCAACAAACAGGGGTGACGGCCAAGCTTGCTGGAGAGAAACCCCAGGTGTCGAAAGATGTCCACACTGGAAATGACTCCCACGCTCACGAATCTACTCCAGGCCTGAGGGCTGTGGACAGGGAAACGGAACATTCTGTTCTGCTGGTATCTCAGGACTTCTCAGAATTCTCCTCAAGACCTGAGACACCCTGAATGCATCTGCATATCTGATTTATTATTTATGCTCCTGCCAGCTTCCAGAACGCTCCAGGTCACATCGCTTGCGGGAGGCAGCCGATAGGTGGAGGAAGGCGATGTTGAGTCAGCTCGCAGTGTGCTTAGGGTCAAGAGCTAGCGGGCTTCAGCTTTTCAGATAATATCCTTGCTCGTCCATCCCTCTCTGGCCCAGTGAGCACCCAGGATTGTCTCTGGAATGCTGCCAAACGTCCTCCTCTCCCGCTTCCACCCTCTCCCCTGCATGCCATCAGAGAGCCGATCTTACCTCCGGCATGCCTGCTCAGGAGCCTGGCGCCCTGACGGCGCAGCGGTTTGGTGAGCTGCCCCCGGCTGGTGCAGTCCACACACATCCTAAGGCCCTGGGTTCCCATCCCAGGGCCAGGGGAACGACCAAGATGAACAATTAAATAAAAGAAACAAATGTTTCTCCTCCCTCTCCCCGCCCACCTGCCTGCCTCTGCTTGCCTTCATTCCTGCCTGCACCTTTTCCGCTTTAAAAAACAAAAAAAAAAAGACAATAAAAGCCCTGGAGATGCCTCTTTTCTCTGAAGACTCTAGGCCACACACCTCGGTCAGGCCGTGAATGTGTCAGTAGCAGGCCTTAGACCCCTCCAAGCTCAGTCCCCACCGCCCCTCACTCTGATGTCAGCTGCAAGGACAGAACCCATCTCAGCACCCACAAGGAAGCCTGCCCTCTGTGCCCCAGAGGCACCCCTGCTCACAGCACACCCTCCCACACACTTCCCAGGCCAAAAGGCTCAACTCCAGCCCCGCCTTCTTTAAGAAGCCATTTTGCACTGTAGTAAGCAAACGCACCCACAGAGTACCCGTAAGGTTCCCAGCACTGTCTCAGGCAGTGAGAGGCATGGAAAACCCAGGCTCATCCTCCAAGAGTTCAGTCGAGTTCTGATGCCAGACGAAAAGGGCTCTGGCAACCTGTCCTAAGTCTGAAGTCAGGGAGGACTTCCCGGGGGAAGCAGTGCCTAAGCTGCATCTTTCAAAATCAAAGAGGATGACCAGAGGCAGGAGGGTCTCGTGGTTTGTAGAGGCATGGGAGGAGGAGAGCTGAGTTTCAAAGGCCCAGGGAGCCAGGGAGGAAATAGAAACATGACAGACATGCAACCTGAGGACCAGGAGAACTGTCTAGAGAAGGGTGGCCCTGACCCCACTGCCTCACACTATCTCAGAGCCGGCAGGGGGCTGCCATCGCCACTGCCTTCCATGGCAGCTTTCTCATTCATAGGGGCACAAATTCAGCCAGCGAATGCAAACAGCGCCTTTAAGGAATACAGACATATAGCAATGCTCAAGGCCGGGAGGGCTCCCAAAGGAACCGTGAAGAAGGTCGAGGACCACCACTGGGGTTAGCGGCTTCGGCTGACAGGCCCCGACATCACACCGCCACGGGGCTGCTCTCCGGAAGCGTCCCGAGCGCCACGCGACGCCCTCGAGTCTGCCCAGGGAGAGGGGACTCCCAGTGCGCAGAGAGCAAGCACGCTGGCTGACCGGCTATGACGAGCCTCCTGGGATGGCCTCACCCGCCTCTCCTCCCATCACCTGAGTGGTGGTCAGGTTCCCTCCCGTAAGTGTCACTTCTGCAAATCAGGCTGCTGGAGCGCTCATCTTTCGGGGACCCGCTGGGGCACACGACAGAAGCTTCCAGAGGAGATTTAACCCGGCTCTCTAGCGCTCTGAGAGCCACTCTGCTGCGGGACTCCTGGGAAGTCGGGAGCTGGGCAGACCGCTGAGGGCCACTTGGTTCAACACTCCTTGATGCCCAGTGAAAGGCGGGGGATGCGATGACTCGCTGGTCACCCAACTGGGTCAAAATGACTACGTCCTAAGTTGAGCTAAGCAGCCCAGTGGGGACCCAGAGCCCTTGTGAGGCGGGAGGGAGTGCCCCTCCCCGCACATGTGTGAATGCTCCTTCCTAGGCGGCCTGGTTCTCCAGCTCCATCACGGCTCGGAAACCTGTCCCCCTGCACCCCGCCCGGTGCTGGCTCTTGGCTTTACTTTCTGCACATGCAAGTGAGAGCTGACCCTTGAAGCACATTAAGGGTACCCACCCCACCGCCACACACACACCGCCCCAGGACCGTCAGAAAACCCCTTGTAACCTCTGACTCACCCCGAAATTTAACAACAGTTGTCCCTTCCTATCTTGGTGGGGGCGAGGGACTGGTTTCACAACCCCCATTTTCTTTCCCCGAAAAATGGAAAAGGTTCAAGTCTCTTATAGTCGGGGCTCCTTATTATTCGCAGGTTCCAACATCTGTGGCTGCTGGAAGCCCTGACTGTGGGGCCTATGGACAGAAAAAGACCCTGCAGTTCAAAGCTGTGTGGTTTAAGGGGCCACCGTGCCTGCTGACCCGTCCTCTCTCCCCCTCTAGACTAACTCCGCCAGTACTAGAACTCAGTTCTGCCTGCTAACAGCACGGGGCCCAGAGCTCACAGCAGTGCCATGTGGGTGCTGAATGAAGCCGCATATGAGTCTGCCGAGTGTGCTAACGTTTATAAGGCAGAGCTCGCCGGCTATGGCATCACAGGATCCTGTTCTAGAGGCTGGGGAGACACAGTGGCCCACACGACATGCCAATCCCATTCAGAAGGGCATCTTCCCACTCCGGCCTATCCAGACTGACCCTGCGTCAGAGGGTCCACGTCCACACCTGGAGTCTGAGTGTCCATTTAGACTCACTAGCTGTCAGGCCTCCACATACCTGACACTGAAGGACCCCAGGGTTCTGAAGGCACAAAACTGTTCTCCGGATCTTCTGCGACCGCCACTGGTCGGCTGACTGCAGATGCTCAAACCCCAGCAGGGCCTGCAGCAGCCTGGGGGGCCTTCTGATATGAAGTGGCAGCTTCGGTGAGTCTGTGTCGTGTGCTGGCTGTCAGAGGTGGCGGGCCCCGGTAGAGCAGCAGTTAGGTCAGCAGCCTCTGGCAGAGCACAGTTCACATACATTCTGAGGACCTGGCGTTCATGTCCCAGGGGGCCCAGGGGGAACCACCAAGACACAGAACTAAAATAAAAATAAATGCTGCTTCTTCCTCTCTATTTATATATATATATATATATATATATATTATATTAGAGGTAACAAAACTGACTGGAGGATGGGGTCCCAATCCCTGTTTACGAACCACATGACTTTCAGCAAAGCACTCTACATTTCTCGAGCCTCAGTTTCCTCGTCTGTAAAATGGGGAGAATTCTCTTTCATTTCCCCAGCACCGTCATAAAGATTTGACACTCTGCACACAAAAGCCCTGAAACAGTGGAGAAAAGGGAACACTTCTGCACTGTTGGTGGGAATGCAAATTGGTACAACCCCGATGGCAAATGGGTTGGAGATTCCTCAAAAAAATGAAGATGGAAATCCTATAGGATGCCGTCATTCCACTTCTGGGCATCCACCCAAAAGACACAGAAGCACCCATCTGCAGAGATGTCTGCACCCCCACGTTTACTGCGGCCTATTCACAATAGCTAAGAACTAGAAATGACCTAAGTGCCGAACATCAGATGGATGGATGGAGAAGATGTGGTGCATATATACAATGGACACTACACAGCCCTGAGAAGAGAGGAAACCCTGTCATGTGAATTGACATGGATGGAACCAGAGGGGATGATGCTAAGCGAAACCAGTCAAAAGAAGAAAGATAGAGACCAGATGACCTCACTCATCGGTGGAATGTGAATAGACAAAACAAAGGAAAAGATGAAACATAACCAACTCTGAAAAATTTGCAACAGAACTGAGGTGACCAGTGGGGAATGAGGCAGACGGGGGCAAATGGTAGTGGGGCCCACTGGACAGTGGGGAAGAACACTTGGTGATGTGGTGGAGGGCAGGGTGTGTTGACACATATCTAAAGAATGAGAAACCTATATGTAGGAAATTGTTTTAATTAATTATTTTAATGTGTAGAATAATTACAATAAAAAAAATTAAAAATCGACACAAAGCAAAAATGCATGCCTGAAAAAAGTGGAAACTATCACTGGTTTCTAAAAAGTGAACATGGGATAAGCTTCCAGTGCATTCGTTCTGACAGCATGCAGATGTGGGTGGAACACCGAGTCACATTCTAGTTAGAAAGATAGTAAATCTATTTTGTCATTCCCAAGGACCTGTTTCTGTAACCTTTGTCATGTAACCATAAATGCATATATATCATGCATTTTAGAAACCTGCCTTGTAACCTGCGTGTCAAGGAGGCACCCGGTTATATAAGGGTGACAGCGCCATGGATGCGCAGGAGTGTGGTTTTAAACAATGCCATCACTTTAGAAGTTCAGCCTCCGCCACTACAGTTCCACCATGAAGACACTCATGCCGCACCTCGCCGGGCTGTGGTCTGAGAGAGGCCTTAGGAGTGGGGACAGGCAGCACTGCTCTGAGATCACAACGTCCGCAGCATGCAGGGGCCTGGCCCCCCCGCAACCACGCCTGCGCCGCTGCCACAGGCCTAGCACAAGGCGCCCCAAGTCCCACCCGGAAGCGACGCGCTCCGCTCATTTCACTGGTCAAAAGAAATCACGTGGCCCATGGCAAGGTGGGATGCATTCCTCCCCAAAGGACAGAAAAGTCACATATTGGCGATCAGCCAGTTGATACACCCTGGAATGAGGACTTATTTCTCCAACCTGCAAACCTAGCGCAGTGTCTGACACATCCTCAACACTCTCAGGAAAGTGTCTTAAATAAGTGAACTAGTCCTTTGTACTTGACCCCCAGAGCCTGTTTCTGAGACCTGCAAGAAAAGCTAACCCAGCCTGGGTATATTACCGGCGCCTCCTTACCGGGGTTCAAATCCTAACTTCTCCTCTCGGAGTGACTCAGGCCAAATGAGTGACCTCTCTGGGCCTCTGTTTCTTTGACTGTAAAATGGGCACGATGAAAATAGTGCTGGGAACTGGGGTTGTGATCAAGATAAAATGAGCTAGTTGACAAATGATTAGAACAGCGCCTGCAGTAGCAAACATGCAATATGTGGAAGTTATTATTACGACGATTATCCTCAGACTCAGATCTGAGTTTTGACCCAATATGGTTTGAGCTGAGTCACTTCAATTCCTTGAGTCCTCCAAATGACAAACCTTCGGACAATTTTCCCAACACTTTCCGAGCATAAGCCACACAGCTGGCATCTGCTGAGCCTCCCGAGACAACTGCTTTGGAAAAGGCCGACCTACAACACCCATTTTCAGCAGGAATGATTCATGAAGCCGCATGAAGCTTCTAAACATCCCCTCAACGTGCAGCATTCAAACACTTGCAGGCCTGAACGATAAGATGTCATGGCAGCAGCTCAGGCCGGCCCCCAACTTTGTTTTATTCTTTCAAGGTTGAAAGGCATTGCTGAAAGCATAGTCCTTTGACACCAAGCCTTGGGTGCGATGGACGGTGACCTGCAGGCCTGTCTCTCCCTTCCGGTAGCCCCAGCAGAGAGCAGTCCACTCCTCCATTCCCCTCTGTGGTCCCCAGGTGGTGATTAGGGGTTCCCTGAGAGGCGGATATTTGGAACAAGAATCCAAATTGCTCTGACATTTGCCAAGTAACCAGCTCTGCATTAGGAGTCCCGGCTTCTGGCCCTATGAGCTTGGGCTCATAGTCGCCGGTATGAGATAGGCCAGTGATGGCTAATGGTGACTGGAACCAGCCAGGTCCACCTACAGGACTTTGTGACACCACCTGACAAAAGAATTACGTCCCAGGCATCAAGAAGGGGACCAGTAAACACACACACAGCCTCCCTCAAAACAGGGCAAGAGTTCAGCCTGCAGTCTCTGAGCTGTGGGGCCCGAGTTCAAATTCAGACCCCCTGCGCGCTGTCTGGGGGACAAGTTTATTAACCTGACTGTGTCAAGAAGTCCCCCGCTTTGTAAAACGGAGACAACTATAGGAATCCAATGAGTGAGTACACAGACAAGTGTGCCTGAAACACTGCACATGCTTAGTATGACCTTATTACCTTGTTCTTACCATCGGCAACCACCACGTCTGGTCAGCTCCCTGTTCTTCCTCAGTGGGGGGCTTAAGTGCAGACACTCCAAAGTTTGGACTAGATGCTCACCCTTGACCTGACCTTCCACAGTCTGCATTCAAGCAATCATTCTTTTTTCATTTAGTCAAGAACCACCCTTTCTTCCTCCCTCCCTCCCTCCTTCCTTCCCTTTCTTTCTTTTCAAAGGAAAGGTGCAGGCAGGCAGAGCAAGCAGGAAGAAGCACTGGTTTTTATTTTGTTTAGTTGTTCATCCTGGCTGCTCTCCCCAGTCCCAGCACTGAACCCAGATGCTATCCTTGGGATGTCTATGTCTGTGCTCTCAGCTGGAGGCAGAGGACCAAACCAATATCCCACCAGGGTGCCCCCAAGATATATTTCTACAGCATTCATTTAAGTCTCAGACCACAGACCACAGAGAACAAGGACAGAGTCACAGTTTCCACCATCTAGGGGAGGAGCCATACCAAAAACAACAAATCAATAAATTGTTCCAGACTGTGATTGGTATCGCGGTGGAAATCAACAGCAGCCAATGATTCCGAACAATGGAGTTTGGGGAGGGGTTTATTCGATGGAGTAGTCTGAGAAGGTGACTGAAGTCGGGGTGAGGAGAAACTCGTCTTTCAAAAGGGGGAGACATGTTCCAGGAGGAAGGATCAGCAAGTGCAAAGGGCCCGTGGCACAGAGTGTCGGCGCTAAATGATCAGGGAGCCAGGGTGGGAGGGTGACCAGAAGAGGCTCAGGGCTGTACAAGAGCAGGGAGCTGCAATGGAAAGTGCGGAGGGGTAAGCAGGCCATGTTGGAGGATCCTGCAGCAAACAGGTGTAGCCTGGGTGGGAAGGGGGCCACAGTTGAAGGAAAGGGACCAGTTAGGCGGACCTTACAAACGGGCCAGGCTGGGATGGGGGCTTTCAAGGTAGGAGACTCGAATGAGACAGAAGGCCCTTAACTTTGGCGTCATCTAGGAGCTTGTTAGACATCCAATTCTCAGGGCTCATCCCAAGCCCCAGGGGACCGGGGCCCAGCCATCTAGGTTTGAACCAGCCCCCCTGGGCAGTGTGTCTGTCCACTACAGTTTGAGAAGCACTGGGTGAGACCCAAGGGCCCCTAGGCCAAGATTAAGAGATCCACGAGGTGGTTTCCAGAAAAGAATTTGTCCTTCAGTCAATGTCCCTTCACCAGACTGGAGCCAGCTCAGGCTCAGCTAGAGAAGTGGGGAGTCAGCACTGCCTGGCGGGGAAAGCTGGAGCTGAGAGCAGGAAGAGGATGGCCTGGCTCCCCTGAAGCCGCATTCCAAGGAAGGGGAAGAATGTGGCCATCCCTGCGAGGCCTGGGGCAGGACCATCCTGCGGAAGAAAGGACTACAGAATGTATGTTTAGGGGCCAAAACTGACCCATAGAATCTGAATTCCTTGCCAGCACTGGAAGTACTGACCCACTTATTCCCTTGGGCTCAGGAAAGCCCAGGGGACTAGGCCCAAGGAGCAGGTAACAGAGTCAGGACTTGGACAGAAGTGATAAAAACTAGATGCTTCACAGGCCTTGAGGTCAGACCTGCCCTTGCAGATGCTGAAGTGCTCCACTGTCTCCACCAAAATGATGCTCATCATCCAAGGTGGCAGAGCAAAGCAGAGACCAGGGCCCAAAGTGGCCAAGAGACCAAGTAAGAAATCATACTGCTGTTGCCCAGTGCCCTGGTGCAGCTACAGGGAGGGAGACAGAGAATATGATTCCCATTGTTTGGTCCCAGAAAGTTAGCTGACAGTGTCCAGCAACTAACTGCACAAACACAGGCCAGAGTCTGCATGTGAGTCCTACTTACCTCCCGCTCATCATGTCGGCTCACACAGCCAGTGGCTGAGCCCCGACCACGTACCGGGTGTCATGCTAAGCGCTACAAGAAGGCCCATTAGTGATATCCTGCATGTCAGCTGGTGGACAAGCTACCTGGAATGCGATGCAGAAAATTCTAAGAGGAAAAGAATGTCATGACCCATTAGAGAGGCCCGCTGCGGGTACCAAGAAGAAAGAGACAAGGATGGCATGCGTTCACTATCTGCGCCCTGGGAGGGAGAGATAATGCCCAGATCCTCTCTGCAGGGTGCGCACAATCCAGACACTAAGCAAACTGAGAAAAAAAAAACACAGCCACAAGGCCAGGGGCACCTGACATCCTGCTCTTAACTTGTAACAAAGCCTCAGTTAAGTGGCAGCGTCCACATCTGTAAAATGGGAATTACACCTGCCCGATGTACTCTGCAAAAAAACTGTCTTCTCAGGAGCAAAGGTGCGAAGAGCCGGAGCCAATTCTCGTGCTGACGTTAGCCTGGCTGAGTCCATGAAGGACATGAGTTTATCTGAGCAAAGAAGTAAAGGCAGTGCTGGACAGAGAACCCTGGGCAGTTATCCCATCTCCCCCTTCCTCCTTGGTGCTGCTAGGAGACAAGCTGCCAAGTTCATCCACAATCTCCACGCTGTCACATCACCTTGCATGTCACTATCCTACCTGACTCTTAGCTCACTGGCAATGGTGGCCTTTGTCACGCCTTTCTGTAGGACGTGCTTCCCTAGGCTCTTGTCCTCTCTCAGGCTCTGCTTTTCCTTCCTCACTAGCTGCTCCTTCCAGCCTCCTTTTCTCAGACCCCACAGCTCCCTGCACACATGACCTGGAACTCAATCCTGCGCCATTTTTCCTCCAGGACTCTGGCCTCCTGGGTTCACATCTCAACCCTTGTCTTCCTAGTGCCATTTCCAAAGTCCCAGACTCACTTCTCCAAGTGTTTACTTAAGATCTCCAGGTGGACAGCGAATGGGCTCTGCGAGAGTGTCTGAACAGAGCTCTCTTCCCATCGCTGCTCAAAGCATCGGCAGCCAGTCGCTGGAGCTGTAACCTTAGAGCCATTCTTAAGGGCTTCCTTGTTTAATTTTTTTTTAAAGGAAAGGCGCAGGCAGGAATGAAGGCGCGTGGGCAACAGGAGGAGAGAGGAGGAAGACGTATTGATTTATTTCATTCGGTTGCTCTTCCTGGTTATTTCCACCCGCCCCGGACCCAAGCCCAAGACCCTGGGATGCTGTACCTGGATTGCATCCAACTGGCTACTCCCCCAGGCTGTGCCTACAGTCCTTTTTCACCAGCAACAGCCAATCCGTGAGCAAGTCCCAAATAAAAGAGAATATGCACTCTTCTCCCCACGTGCTCACCACCAGTGCGAAGAGGTCACCATCCCTCTCACCTCTAACGAAGCGATGCGGCCTGCCCTTCCTTGCAGTGTGATCCTGTCCTGTCCCTTCGGTCAACTTCTGCCATCTGACCCTCCCTCTAGTCCTCAAAAATCCAGGCTCACTCTCATGCGGTTTGAGAAACATCTATCCATACTGCCGGTAAATGACGATCAAAAAGTACTGTTGCCATCTGTGACGACGTTATCTGAAATAATATGCCGGGCATCTCTCCTGAGTGAAAATAATGCCTCCCGCAAAACCCAGGTGTCCGTAGGATGTCAGAATGTGACTGTGGTTGGAAATAGGGCCTGTGCCGAGTAATTTGTTAGGATGAGGTGACGGTGAATTGGGAAGGGGGCCCTAAACCCAACGGCTGGCGGCCTTGTAAGAGAGGAGACACACGCACGCACGCACACACACGCACGCACACATATGTAGGAAGCATGTGAAGATGGAGACACACACTAGAATGATGCAGTCACAAGTCCAGGAGCTCCAAGGATTTCCAGCCACCACCACAAGCACGGAGACGCCAAGAAACATTCTCCCCTGGAGCCTTCAGAAGGCGTGTTTTGATTTGGGACTTGCGGCCACCAAATCGATGTATCTGCTGCTGCGCCCGGGTGTGGCCACTGGTTCCTGTAGCCCCAGGACACAGTCCTCCCCAGGCCTGTACAGACCGCACCCCGCAAAGGCAGGATTCTGGCTCTCACTCTGCAGACGGGGACGATGAGCCTTGCTCAAGCTGAGATTCAAACCTTGAAAGACTCCAGAAAACAGGTTCGTGTATTTGTTCTTGCTTTTGGATTGAGGGAACATTGCATCACAGCATTATCTCGGTTTTAGGTGTGTGTCAGGGCAAGTCAGCGCCTGCCTATCCGACGGTAAGTTTGCCGCCACCAGCCCGATTCTGCCCTTCACTAGATCATGAGTTCCTTTTAAGGAAATGGGTCCTTTACCCTCATTTTATAGACTAGATACAGAAAATAAAGTCAAGTCACGAAGGCCTGTGAAGCCACAACTAAGTATCTCACAGGCACCGGAGGCCTTCAGCAGCTCTTCTAACAGAGAGGGTTTCTGGGAAATTCTGGTGACCCGAGCAGAGGAATGACTTCCCAGCCGTTTCTCAGAACAGACGTAAAGGCGGACGGAGCTATCACTGCATAGTTGCGGCACATCTCCGCTGCGGCGACCACCCCATCATACGCGGCTTTAAAAGCTGTCATCATGTGCAAGAATTATTTTTTGCTCATCACAGGCAGCTTTGTAGCCCCTGACCGGAATCACGATTATTATACTTGGCTCAGAGGCTAACAAGCTCACCTCCTGAAAAGGCATTCTGGGCAAAAGATCCAAAAAAATCTTTAACTGGTTGAGGCACAGAACTTGGAAGGGCATCTGGTATGTAATTATTTTTAACAGGAAAAAGTCTTGTCAGCTTTCCATTTCGAGCAAAGACAAATTGGCCACCAGCACACACATAAAAGGGCGAGCTGGGAGGGCAGGCCTCGCCCGCCTCACTCCCTGAGCGCCACCAGGATGAATGTGGCCATTCTCCCGGCGGACTCACGGTCCTCAACGCCCCTCTCCGCGGGCTTCAAGGCAACGCGGGCCCACCTTGGCTCCCATAACCACCAAGGAGAAGTTTCATGCACTTTTCTAAAGCTGCCATGAAAACAGGGCTTGTTCGCTTTGTCATTCAAATGTCAACGTCCATCCCTGGACCGGGGACACACAAGCAGCCGTGCGTGGCCAGCTGTGCAGAGAGGGGGCGGCGGACCTCACTGCCCCCCTGGAAAGCACGAGCCCCCGCCCCGCCATGGGGTTTTCTTCCTTCTTCCCCCGCCTGCTGCTCTTCTTACTCTGTCCACCGCGCGAGCACTGCTCCCACTGCTGGCGTCTGCTCGGCTAGGGCTCGGGAGCAACGATGAGCCCTGCCCACCCAGAATCATCGGACAGCCTCTCTCTCGGGAAGGCCACGTCTGCTCTGGGTCTCAGTTTCCCTCATCTGTTCAACGAGGGACTCGCCTTCGGTCTCAGGTCTCTGTTCGCAGAAAGGAGCCCAGGTGCTCGCAGCCAGAGAGCGTCACCCCTTTAGAACGACGCCCTCCAGACAAAGCAGAGAACTTGTGAAGAGGGACGGCGCCCAGCCCCGGCCCATCCCCACCTTGGCAGCAGTCTGCCAGCTTACCTTACATGGACACGTGAGCCCACGTTCTTGCTCCCTGACGGGGTCTCTGGGTAGGAAACACGGTGAACTAGAACGAGAGGGCAGGGGGCAGTGCGGGCGGGGTCCTGGGCCAGGATGAAGACCAAAGGCTTCAGGAAGGAGGGAGATGAGGAATGGGAGTGCCCACCCCACACAGGGAGCCTGGAGGTGCAGCGATACCCTGCCTGCAAGCAGAGCGCCCTGAAAATTCCGGGGAAAGCCCTCTGCTTAAAGGAGGAGAGGGAACGGGCTGCACACACTCTTCCTTCTGCCCTTGGGGTCCCTGGGCCAGGAGGTGCCGGTCAGGAGGAGGCCAAGGCCAACAGCCTCAGGCCTGTTCACTCAAACCCATGGCTCCCCCTCGCAGGTCACTAGAGGGGTGGACAGATAGGAGGTCAGCTGGGGACAGGGGACTCAGGTTGACAGATGGCAGAAAAGGAGGCCAGCAAGAGGGTGGGACACAGTCTGAGTGGAGGAAAGCCCTCTGGCCTGGGGTTTCACGGACATCTGTACACCAGGCAGACACCTCCTAACACTCCGAGGGTGTCTTCCCCCCGCTTTAGTGAGCAGGATGGCATTCAAAGACTGCTTGCTACCTGGTAGAGTTTATAGAACCCATTTTCAACTGATTCATAGCACCTGCGTATGGCAAAAAATTTCCAACAACAGGAAGAGTCACCAGATCATTCTACGCTCCCCTCCTGCCTCCCGAAGCCTCGCAGGCAGCCTTACCAGCAGATCCCGTTACTATTAGCTTTGTGCATCTCTGCAGCCCTAGTCTATGCAGAGACAGGTGTGTGTGTGTTCCTCCTTTTACATACAAACGGGAACAGTGAGAAAATTCCAAGAGCCACTGATCACCTGGGAACTTAGTGTCACCCATAACAACGCAAGCTTGGAGACTTCTCAGAAGAGTCCAGATGAGAACTGACCTGCCCAAGACACAGGCCGCCAGTTCAAGGAGCTGACCTGCTGGCTGGTGTGACTCTACCCCGGGTCACGGCAGGGTCTGCAGCCTGCCCAGCGCCCCACTTGGCTGAGCATCCAGAACCAGACTCATAAACTCCTGACAAACTCTGAGCAGCTGCCCAGGAGAAACAGGCTGGCATTCTTAGTCCCACTTCGCAGGATAAGAAACTGAGGCTTGAGAGGCAGAGCAATGCGCCCAGAAGCAAGTAGTAAGTGTTAAATAATTAGGAGGCAGACCCATGTCTCTCGTGTTCATGCTCAGGGGTTGCAGGCAGAACAGAGAAGAGCCTCAGGCCATTGACAGAGGAGTTTATCCCCAGGGAGGTCTCCTGTCTGCAGGCAGCAGGCAGCGGCCAAATGTGCAGAGATGGAGCCCGGCACTTTCATTTTGTATCCACAACCCACACCTCTGTTTCCGCTAATGCGCAGAAAAAGGATAGGGGTGCCTCCCGAGCAGTCAAATTGATATTAGCTTGTTTCACCCTCCGACAACCCTAATGTAGGCTGCGTGTATTACCCTGAAAGGACGAGAAAACATGGCTGAGTGACCTCCCAGTGTTCTCCTGGGGGTTTGGCAATGATCGGCCATCCAGTCCAGACCACAATTCTCAGCCCACCATGCCAGACCTCAGGGGTAAGCTTCGCTGAGGCCCCTCAGAGGTGCTCCCATTTTCCAAGCAGCAAAGTGAGGTGTCTATGCGAACCCCAAATCATTCTGAGAAGCAGGGACAGACATGGAAGAGTTGTCCCTTCCCATCAACAAGCTCACAGCTCCCCGACCTCAGGAACCCAAGTTGCAAGCAACTACCTGCAGGGAAAAGGTTTGCTGTCTCCTATGGCTGTGGTCTGCCAAAGCCAAAAGGAAAAGCGACTTCACAATGGCATCAAGAGACTACGAAATGTCTAGAACCTTTGACTCAGTCACTCCACTTCCAGAAATCTATCCTAAAGAAATCTGAAAGGTGGAAGTAAGCTTATATTCACAATAAACCACATCACACACACACACATACACACACATGCACGCATGCACGCACTAGTTAAGAGAGAAAAACACAAGCAATATTTGGTTTATAAGTCTTTTTGACATTGAAATCGTACTGGGTTTTAACATGATATAGGCTTCAGGAGTACAGCCTTTAAACCAGCATCTGTGCCAGGCACTATTCGTAATAGTCAATATTACTGGAAAATTGGAAAGATGACAAACTTCATTGCAATGAGATACTACAACTGTTATGTGGTCTTAAAAATGACACTTAAAAGCATGCTTTTAGCACCATGTGGAAATACTTAGATGACATTAAGAGGAAAAGCCAATAAAATTGTCATCATTAGATGATCTCACATTTAAAGGAAAGATGCAAGGAAAAAAGAAATGAGCTGAAATGTACTAACATCTTCTCTTTCTTCTCATCCAACATCTCCCAAATTTTCTGCAAGGAACAACAGCATCCTCATCAAAGCAAGCACTATTTCAAACACACGGGAAGCCATATTCTGAGGAAATGATCAACAGGTGTGATCCGAGATCAAGAGAAGAATGTGCTGCGACTCCATTTCCCTAACAAGTGCCACGAGCCGGCGACCTGGGGAGTGAGCTTTGAGGAAGGAACCCAGTGAAAAGGGCGTCCAATAAAGACAGATCTACCATTTGGTCCAACATTCCCGCCCCTGGGCATGTCCCAGAGGACACGAAATCTCTCCTCAGGAAAGAAATCTGCTCGCTGATGTTCATGCAGCACAGGTCACAACAGCCAGTACCTGGAAACAACCTACATGCCCACCCGCAGATGGTGGATAGAGAAGCGGGTCTAGATACGCAATGCAATTCTACGCAGCTGCTAAAGAAGACAAAACTGTGCCCTTTGCAACAACCTGGATGAAACTGGAGGGGATCATGCTAAGCAAAATAAAGCAGAAAGAAAAAGAGAGGTCCAGGATGGTTTCACTTGTAAGTGGCATATAATGAAATGAAACGAATGAACATACAAATGACAACAAAAATAACAAGACTCAGGACTGCGACTGGGAGGCGGGAGGGAAGGAAAGGGAGGGAAAGGTGGTTGTATAGGACACTGGAACTCTGGTGGTGGGCACGGCATGAAACACAGACTGAGATGCAGTTTCATTGTCCTAAATGAATATGAAAAACTGTGAACAAAAGAGGTAAAAAGTACTATTATTTAAAAAATAATAATAAAATGCAAAAGAAATAAAAACAGTGCCTTAAGCTTAGAGAACAGAAGTCCCAGGAACCACCTACAAGGCACTCAGTGTTGGGGAGAAGGGACTGGGGTGCCCAAAGGAGTGATGTGAGAATCAGAGTGGCTGGGGCCCCTGGGTGGAGTGAGTCAAGGGTTCAGGATACAGTCAGATCATTCAAGGAGGAGGGAGATATCACATCCCAGGACAAACAGATCCCGGCTGAAGGACATTTCACCCAGGTGACCACAGAAGAGGCAGAGTTAACCTGCAGATAACACTCCTGGGGCTTAACTGTGGATGCAGCCAGGTAAGTCCACCCTTGTCTTGTGGAGAGAAGACTCCAAAATTGAGAAATTGGGAGCAGGGAGAGGGACGGGCAGGCAGGCACTCTGTGTGGCTCAGCAAGGGTGAGTCACAAGATAATGGAAGGGCCCAGAAATCAAGGTTAGGTCAAAGGAGAGACAGGCAACTTAAGAGACCTCCCTCCAGGCTGCCCCCCACACCCCTTCTCTCTGGGAATAGGCCTACAGGCAGTGGGAAGGGGACCCAGGGTGCTGGCCTTCTCAACTGATTTCAAACACATGCATGCATTATTTTGATTAAAAATCTAACTTTATCAAAAGGTGTTAGACTTGGAATTCAAACACACTGTGAGCAGGAGCCTCCTGCTGGATCTTCATGCCCCTCTCAGAAAAGACCTCTGAATGGCAGTACTTAGAAGAGCCAGAGCTGCCAGCACCCCAGGGCCCATCCACCCAAGCTGCCCACGGATGTGGGCGTACACGCAGTGGAACACGACTCCGCTATAAAAAAACGAAACCCTGCCATTTACCACAACATGGACGGGCCGGGAGTAAACGCTACTTGGTGAGATAAGGCTGCTGGAGAAAGACAAACAGATGATTCATTCACGTGGACTATAGTAAAGCAAACAAACAAATGAACCAAATCAAACACTGGACTTTCCATCTGTAAGATGAAAGCCGAGGTCACGAGAAGGGAGGGATGGCAGAGCCCCATGCCGTGGCGTGCAGCCGGGCCCCGAGCTGAAGGGTGGTGAAGGGATGCCGTCTCCAGAGGCTGACTTGCAGCGACCCACGCCTGGCAGCCGCACAAAGCTCTCACACCATGTTACTCCGCACATGTTTTTAAAGCAAAATAAAATGCTCTTGATTCCACACAAAGTCTGTCAGCGGGTCAGGCGAGCGCGAGCCGTCTCTCGGAAAGGAGCTTCCTCGATGACCCCCATATCCGCCAAGCTGACGCCTGTCTTGGGTGCAGGCCACGGCAGGCGTCTTTCTTACGCAGATGCTGGGAAAGGTGGCAGAGGTGGGATCTTATTATACCAAGTCACTCTTCATAGAAAGCTTTTCCATTTAACAGCAAAAAGAGAAATATGCGATACACAGCTACCCAACAGCACCCCCCACCCCCAGGTCCTCTGCCCACTGGGCTGTCCCCAGCACCCAGCCATGGGACACCTGGGTTCAAACTCCCTCCTGGACTCTCCGTGACTGTTCCCCACTGCCAGTCTCTTCTAACTGAGGCTCCTTTCCTACTTGCCCGCTTTGTTTGCTCACACAGCCCCTGCGGATCCCAGAATCCTGGCTCCACACACCCGAGCCTCGGAGGGGCTGCCCCACTGGACACTGCCCTTCCCACTCCCGCCGCCCAGCCAGCTCAGGGCGTCTGCTTCTAAGATGCCGCTCGGGCGGGATGCTTCCAGGTGGACTTGAACCACCACGTTCGTATTCTGCTTCCCTCCGCTTCTGGTCCCCACAGACCAGGTCTTTCCAACTTGAGGCCTTGGGGTCCTAAGAACAACCACTATGACAATGACTGCCACGAAGAGGCCCTAAATTCTTTGTGAAATAGACCAGACACTACTCGAAGCACTTAACAGGCATTATTTCACGTAATGCTTCACACTCCAGGACGCAGGCACTCATTTTAAAGACTAGACAAGCAACTCGCAGAGAAGATAACAGCCTAGCCCACACCACCCCAGGAATTCTTGGTAAAACCAGGATTCCAACCAGCGGACCGGCCGCGTGCGGCGGGGCAGGCAGCGGCCTGCGCAGCTCTGGGCCCGTTGATGCTGCCCAACAGAAACTTAATGGGACACACTTAGAATGTTCGATTTTCTAGCAGTCACATTAAAAATAACCAAAAACAGCAGGTAAAATTAATGTTAGCCATGCATTTTATTTAACCTTAAAGATCCAAATCTTCTTTCCACGTGGAATCAATATAAACATCCAGTAAAGATGTTTTTTATTCTCTTTTTTGCATGAAGACTTAGAAATCCAAGGTACATTTCACAACACGCTCCCATTCGCACTTGCCCCAGCTCAGGCGCTCCACAGCCACGTGCTGGCTACCAGACTGGGCAGCATAGGTGCAAGCTAAAGCGTGGACGAGCCTGATCTCTCTGGGTCTCTGGATCCCAGGTTATGCATAAAGATGGGCTTTATCTGCCCTGTTTCATTGGCAGATACAGTTCTGCCAACTTGCCCTGATGTTGAGTGCTAACCACCATCTGCCCGGCCCCTCTGTAGTTTAACCAGACAATAGTACTACTTTCAGTTCTTAAAAAGTGCTCCGCCTCCCTCATATGTGCCCTGGTGGTCGAGCACACAAGTGGATACCTCCAGTCAAGCGCAGTCCACATGCATTCCAAGGACCCCAGGAGTTCTTATCCCTGGATCAGGGTGAGGGTAGGGTGAATACCAAGATGAACAACTAAATAAAATCAGTAAGTGTCTTCTTTCCTTCCTGCCTGCCTGCTCACCTTCATTCCTGCTTGAACCTTTTTTTTTTTTTTTTCAAAAAAAAGGATGTGACCCAGTTGAAAATATCAAAAACTGATGTTCAGAGAGGTCACCGGCTCAGTCCAAAAAGTCTTAAAGCCAGGTGCCCCAGAACTCAGGCCTCTTGCCCACAAGAAGTTCACTGTCCTCCTTTCCTGCTCTCTCACCAGCTCATCCAGGCCACCCAGCAAAGGCAGGCCTCCTCCTCTGGGGATGAGCACACCTCCCCGGGGATCACAGGCCCGTCTCTGAAAGCCTTCCTGTGCATCCGCTCTGACGGAGATCCAATCGGACACCCTTCTCTGCTTCCCAGGCAGAGGAACATCTGGAAGCTGAAACCATGCAACAGCTGGGAAACATTCTCTTCCTTAAGCAGCGTCATTTATTATCCCCACAATGAAAACTATGCTGTCGATGGGAGGCAACTCTGCAAGTCTCCCTTGCTTGACTGGGAGACTGTCCTGAGTTCGCCTAGGCCACAGGCAAAGGAGAGTGACGGGAATGAATCTGCCGCGGGGCCACTGTGATTCACGTGCGCAGCGGCTGCCCTCCCAGTTCAGGACCAGATCTGCAAGAGGACTGACCCACCGGAGTTTATCGTCTGCTCCAATCTCTGGTCCAACATGGGGCCTCAGGGCGGAGCCCTGCAACCACATCATAAACATTTCTAAAAAAGGCAAAGAGATCCAAACTCAAGGCTCAGTTCCACCCGTAGAACCATATTCAGCCCAGTGTCATTCCGGAAAGGAGGAAAGAATTCTCCTTGGAGCTGTCAACGGGACCCAAACGAATGCACATCCAGGTCAAAGGAACGTTCTAATGACACCGTGATTATCCGCTCAGCTTGGAAGGCCTCCCCCAACTGCGTGGTGAACCAGAGGGCTGGGCAGTAGGTGCCATGGACAAGCTTCTCCTGAGCTCCTCCAGCTGTCCTTGGACATCTCAGTTGCCTGGAAGCCTAGGGAACAGGTCACCTCTAGCCAAGAGAACACATCAATTAAGACACACAGATCCTGCTGCGCCCCAGCGACTAAGCAGTTAAGTCCGCCAGTCGCAGCCCACATACATCCCCAGGACCCTGGTTTGAAACTCCAGTGGAGGGAGAGCGGGGAAGATCCAAGATAAACAACTAAATAAAGTAAATAAACACTTCCGCTTCCTCTCTTTTCCTTCACTCCTACTCGCCTGTATTCCTGCCCACACCTTTCCTTAGAAAACAAATGAAAGGTACAAAGATCCTAAACGCAGGCTGCTGAAACTTAGCTTCGGCTCAGGGCCCCGGCCCTGCTTCTTACTACTATGATCCCAAGAAGTTACTTGCTGCTCCCACTCTGGTTCCCCACCTGTAAAGTGGGGACATGAATACCAACGCCCTAGACCGCTGTAAGGACTGAACCTGCTGACCGAGCTGAAGAGGCTGGTACTATTTACGTGTGCACGGCATGAGGGTCCGGCTGAGGAAGCCAGGTCAGGGAGGAGAGATGCGTCACAGCGGAGCCCGCTGGAGCACAGGCCTCCGCGCTGCAAAGCTAGGAATCTGAACAATGAGGTAACGTGTACAGACGGGCTTTTCAGATGGGAAAGCACTAAACGCTCTTTCGACACAGGTTCAGGGACCGCCGGGGTCCTGGAGGCCTCTGGGCGTTGAGAGTCAGCACTGACTGCATGTGGCTCTGGGGGAGGCTCCCCATGCACTCTACTGGCTCCTCATCCAGAAGTGCCGCTGACTTTCCAGCAACACAGATGAGCAAACTGAGACACCCCCCGAGGGGGCACTGGTCCCAGGAGATGTCAGAGCTTTGAAGTGGCGTAAGCAGTACTCAAACCGCTGTGGAACTGGGGGAGAAAATCCTCTGATCTCTTAGGTTTCCGTGTATTTCTAGGCTCCGAATGCATGCAAACAACTGCTGTGACTTTAGGGTAGTGTCTGCCACCAAGTATCAGAATGACTGATTCAGAAGGACTGGCAGAGTCTCTGTCCCCAGCCACCTGCGTCTCCAGTGGTGAAAGCCCCAGGTTCTGGGCCTGGTGCATCCACGAGCACACACATTCTGCTCTTGAAACGGGACCCTTCCCTGGAATAGGGGCCTGCCTGCCCTGCTCCCAGAATCTGCGGCAGACAGCCCCAGAGACTGACTGACTGCTGCTGCTTGCTGGAGGCATTCAGGGACGGGTGGGGCTCTGGACAGCCCAGTCGGTTCAGCACAATCAGCTCACCTGTTTGAAAGACGTGTCCCGGCGGGGGGCATGGAAACTGTGGCCCCACATATAAAGCACGTCCACAGAGGTGCGCAGCCCTCCTGTGTTACTGGCAGGAGAGAATCACCTGCCAGGAGAATCACAGTGCCTCTCACTGCCACATCCAGGATCCAGATGCTTAACCTCAGTGCTGAGGAAACTGAGGCAGAGAGAAGTGACGTCTTTGCACAAGGAACTAAGTAACAGAGGAAAACAAAGGCAGAGTGAACTGGATGCCGGTCCACTCCAGGAACCGCACTTCGACCGCTGTGCCAAGAGGATTTTTCAGCTCATGGAGGAGGGTGAACTACTGGCAAAGAAGCCTCTCCTGAGTGTGGGAGGCTATGCTGGCATTCAAGGCCAGCAAGCGCGTCGGGTCCTCACGCATCCGCCAGAACTTCGGGTGGGAGGATGGCGCACCAGAGCAGACCCAAAAAGGAAACTTACAGGCGAAATTTCCCACCAACTCCCAGGTCCTTGGAGAAGACAGATCAACGGTGGCCTGCTCACCCAGTGAACAATTTCCGCAGCTCCAAACAGCCCACACACTGGGTATCCACGCGGACTTAACGTGAAGCTGGCTGGAAAAGGAAGCTGTCTACAGGCAGTTTCTGCTAAGTTCAGAGGGAAAAGCACAAACGCCAAAGTACTGAGAGGCACACATGCTACAGAAATAAGCATTAAACGGATGTAATAAACAATGTCTAGGAAAATAGTTACAGGGGTGGGGACCTAGAAAGTCGTATTATTGGTCCTACTCTGGTTCCCAAGCGGGAGAGGGGATCACAGTATGTCTTCGCCACGATGCCTCACATCTAGTCCACAAACCACATCTATTCTTTTGTGGATGTCCAAAGACGACCTGCTGAAGAGATGCAAAGTTCACTAACGAATTCTGTCACCGACCATGTTTCTTGTCCTTTCTTTTGCAAGAAACACAACTCCCAAAGGGGACATTGTCAGTGATGTGATAAGTGGAACTGTGTCTGGTGGACACACAGCCCCCGGCTGTGCCAGAGTTCCAGCCAGCTCCCCCAGAGTGGGGCGCGCCCCTTCTGAGAAATGCAGTGAGGAGCCACGTGGCAGCTGCTTGACAAGAGGAAGGTGACACAGGTAAAGGAGCTGGAGGTGACAGCTGGGTGGTGGACACTGGAATCCTAAGGGCGAGGGCTCTGGAGGTGCAGCGGGTAATCAGGAAATGCTCTGAGACTTCCCTGTGTGGTCCTGGCTGAGTTTCGCAGGATGCGTCTCATACCAAACACAAGCAATTGAAAAGGAAACGATAAAGGCAGGCTTCATGGAAATCGAAAACACCTGAGGGCGTGGCCTGCTGGAGGGGTGGTTGGGGCCACCTCCTCCGGGGGCGCGCAGTCCACATACATCGCCAGGACCTGAGTTCATGCCCCAGGGCAGGGAGAAACCCCACAATGATCAACTAAGTAACATGCTTCCTCCTTCTCTCTCTGCCTGCCTGCCTGCTCACCTGCATTCCTACCTGCACCTTTCCTTTAAAAAAAAAACACAAGACATCTGAGCAAGACAACCCACAAGGAAGGGAGAATATATTTGCCAATCATCTAGCTGAAAAGCGATTCATATCCAGAAAATATGAAGAACTACAATGCAACAATCAAATGCTCCAAAGATGAATACATGCAGCCAATAAGCACACGAGAAGATGCTCAGCATCACTAGTCACTAGGAAAACTTCAAATAATGCCTCTGTGAGACACCACTTGCTTTGTTTTCCCACTTATTCGAATGGCTGCTATATTTTTCAGGAACATAGCAAGTGTCCTGAGTACTAGGGAGGATGTGGAGAAAGAGAGACACGTGCATGGCTGGTTGGAATGTGAAATGGGGCCGCCACCGTGGGAGCCATCCGGTGGGTACCCCAAAATCAGACAGATTTACCATGTGACCCCATTCACAGCAGCATAATTCACAACAGTCATGAGATGGAAGCACCCCAAAGACTTGCCGGACAGACAGAATTCAGTGGGGACACACAATGAAAACGTTTCACTTAAAAAGGGGTAAAGCCTGTCCCAGGATACTACAGAGCTGAGTCTTAAAATCCTGACGTGAGTGAAATCAGCCAGCACACAGGGACAACAGCGATGGGAGGCCGTGCACAGGCAGGCGGTCCCCAGTGGGGTCCATTCAGGGAGACACAAAGCAGGACAGTGTTCCCGGCCAGAGGAGGGGCGGGGCGGCCGGCTTCATGGGGACAGAGCTCAGGTCAGGGTGACGCGACAACCTCCAGAGCCTGGGGTCACAGCAGTGAATCTGCTTAGCGCCACTGCAGGGACACTGGGAGTGCCCTGAATGGTGGACGGTGCTGCGTACTTTTTCTCTCAGCCAGAAACCACACACAAAAATTACAAAGCTAAAATAAACTATACCTCAGTCCCCACATTGGGAAAACAGGAATGGCGACCACTTTGGTTACTTCCAAGGATTTGTTAGGAAGAATAAATAAGTCAAAACCGACAAAGAGGTTACAGGAAGGCACAGCATGCAGAGGAATGAAATAAATGATAGTCAGCACCCTGTGTGCAGGAGGAGCTAAATAAATGTCCATGTCCAGTAAACAGCAAGTGCTACATAAATGACAGCAGCCAGCATACAACAGGAGCCTAAATAGCTGACAGTGCCCACCATCCTGCAGGAGACAGTGGCCAGCAACAGCAGGGGTCACTCTTTACGAGCCAATCCAGTTGCTCATGAAATGTTGTAACAGAGACAGGTGGCCCCAGGCAGAAGCCCTGCAGGGCTGATGGTGAGACAGACTCACGGACGCCAGGGCGGTACAGAGGGGCCCAGGTGTCACCTGCTCATCCCACCCCAGGAGTCTTGTCACTCTTCTTGAGAAAAGGATGTGGGTGCTAAGGAGGACAGAGGTCTCGTGAATAAGGCAGCCTCCTCTCGATGACCAGGTCTGCCTTCTACCACCTGTCTAAGTGAAGGAAAGCTCACAGTCTGGGACAGCCACCAGCACAAGATCACGTCCGTTCTCAGGGCTCACGGTCCTGCTGCCGGGTCCCCGTGACCCCGGCTGTTCGCGCTGGGGGCGCAGAGCCTGAGGTAGGTGTGCAGCGGGCCTGGCCCGCCCGCTCCTGGGCCCCACCTGGCAGCTGTGCCAGCTGGAGGACGGCCCCTGGCAACACCGGGGAGCCCTGGGAGGCTTCCCTTCAAGTCAGCACCCCCAGACTCAATGCCTGGGGGTAAGAGGCACACTCCCCACTAGTCCCCCTGAACTCAGTGCAGTGTGTGGGCCACAACAAACAGCCAAGTGCTCAGGCTGCAACAAAGCTTATTTTCGTACAGGAAGGGGAGCAAAATTCGAGCCTCCTCTCTGGGGATCCAAGGCGAGAACTCGCCCAGCAGTGTGTGAGAAACAAAACACACAGAGGATAGGCTGCCGGGTGGGCGACACTGGAATGGAGAAGATGCGGGGTTCCCCGGGCTGGGAGAGACCAGCAAGGGGCCAGCAGGACAGATGGCTGGTCCTGGGGGAGCTGCTGGAAGGTTCTGAGCAGCAGTGACGACCTCTGAGCTCCGTCTCATCAAGAGGGTTCTGGTCCGAGAGAGCGTCGTGAAGGGCAGCGCGTCACATGGAGCTCATGTGTGACAGCGCGGTCCCCAGAAGGCACAGGTGGACAACGGAAGGTAGACAGAGGGCCAAGTGAGGTGCGCTGGGACTTCGGGGAGAGCGTGGTGGCACTGGGGGTCAGAGCAGAGTTCACTCGTCAGTTCTCTCGGCAACACCCAACACTAAGATTGTATCATTCCCATTTGACAGATGCAGAAACTGAGGCACGGAGATCTGAAGGGTGGAGGTTCAAACCAGACAGTCCAGGCAAACACAGAGCCATGGACATAAAGGCTGGCCACCAGGGTGTGGGGGAGCCACTCACACAGGCTAATGAAGTGCGCACGCTTTGTCCTATTTGGAAATCAGGGAGAAGAATGAGAACACAGGCCCAGAGACCTGGGAGGTTTCCTCTCCACTGAGGCTTTGCTGTCAGTCTGTCCTGCTACCTCCTAAACCCTTACTCCCCATCACGACTTCTATGTCTGCTTAAAACAAATTTAAGATTTAAGACACAGAATAATCAAACTTGTAAGCCCTTGACCTGTAACTCACATTGCAGAGGACAACAATTTATTGCTCTTTTCTCCCTTGTTCTCTGATTAGAGCGTCTCCTTTAGAAGCAGACACCTAACCTTTGCTGCCAAAATGGACATTGTCAGTCCTTTCGGGATGTGAAGGGGCAGAGGTAGAGGAAGCGGGAAGAAAGAGAAACTGTGGAGGGAAGAGGGCACTTATTAACATTTCCTGGGTATCTGGAGTTAATGGGCTGGTTTTAGAACTGGATCCAAATGCAGTCAAATGCTCTCTGACCTGGGTTCCAAACCACCGTGTCATAGCTGTGTGAACGTGGGCAAGTCTGAGCCTCAGTTTGTCCCATCTGAAGAATGGGGTTTGTGGTCCCACAGGGGAGAGCCCAGCAGTCCATGGGCCATGCAGTGCAGCAGGGGGCTCTGTGCCCCCCACACAGAGGCTCTGCAGGCACCTGTCCTGAGTGAGGCGCTGCTGTTACCACGCTCACTCCCCAGTCAGCAGCAGGAAGGCGCACTCGCATTCAGAGGAATGGACAGGCACCACCGCATGCCCTCCTCCAGTCAGCCACCCCACTGACCCTGGCCATCACGCCCATCTCAAGGCTGACCTCCCCTGGAAAAACAATCTCCTAGATGAGCCAGACCGCCGCCTTCTATCCAGGGACCCACCTAAGTCACCAGCTCTCTGAAGCCTCCCCTGTCTTCAGCTGCTTCTTTCCCTGGACTCGCCACCACCTGCCCACCTCTGAGAACTAACTCATCTGTGTTTCACTGTGTGCAAAACACGTCTGTGTCCCTGCACTGGATTTGGGCGGGGGTGTCGCTCTCAGAGCAAGCTCCATGACTGGCTGCAAGTCTAGCACAGCACCTGCGCCTGAGACCCGCCAGGAAGCAACGGTGATTGACAGCACAGTCCAAACGCGACTTTGACAGATGACATTACTATCCATTGCTGACATGAATTCATAAAGGAGAAGCTCCTCCCCTGGGTGCAGTGAGGGTTTAGAATCTCTCTGTGCCCTTCGATCGAGCGTCAACAACGCTGAAAGCACGCTGGAGCACCCTTGCTGGTACGAGGGTTCTCCTTTGCATCTCTGAAGGCAAGCATTGGACCTTCCTAATGATAAAATCCAAAGTTCCTTTTAATCTCCAGAGCCTCGCTCAGGTCCAGGCACATCATAAGCTCCTAGAGTTCCTGACCTTCTTGAATTTTACTCCCACGGTGCACCGAGTGAGGATAAGAAGGACAAAGCTGTACACACTGGGACAGGCAGAGGAAGGGGGACATGGGTTGTTCCTTGAGGCAGTCTTTCCATGAGACTTCACTGTCAGGAAGGGCCATCTGCAAAGCCTGGGTGTCCCCTGACAGAAATCAGCAATGGCTAACCAACCAGGAGGGCAAAAGTCAGCAGGCTGGCCGGAAACCTGACCGCTCCATCTAGCAGCTCTGCGCTCAGCAGGATGCACCAAGGCCTGGCTTCCTCCAGAAGAAGCCAACATGTGTCGAGGGGGCGGAGAGGGAAGGGGAAAAGGAAAAGCACAGTCTGGAATCTAGGAAATAATGACTTTTCTAGGCATACAGAGTCATCACCCAAGCATGTCAGGGACAGCAGACAGCTCCGAGGGGATGTGCGTCCCTGTCCCCGGCAGGCAAGTCAATAAGGACTCCAGCGGGCAGCACTGAGGTGACAAGGTGGCTCCCTGCTAGGCACTGGGGGCCACAGAAAAGCCTGTCACGTCTGGAAGGGGCTGTGCCGCGGTGGAGAGATGACCGGAGGCAGGCTTTGCAGAGCAAACTACTTCTGGTGGGGGGCAGGGTCTAGGCGCTGGTCCCTCCAGGGCCAGTGGTGTGTGCCAGGAAGCAGCTCCTGGGTTCCCCCGTGGCCGCGACAGGACAGGACGCTAGGCTGCGGGGCGATTCCGCTCAGGCCCGGTGCTGAGGGGATGGTCACACTCAGTGTGGGAGGAAGGAATGCTTAGGGAGCAGCTGAGCTCTCAGCCCAGGCATAAGCCACACCCAGGAGTTAGTTCCCAGAGGAAGAGGAGCAAGGGGCAACCAGGCCCAGACCCCCGCTGGCTGCCTCTCTCCCTGGGGGAGGGGTGAGTGCTAGAAATCAATGTGGGTGCACCCTGGTGGAGGAGTGGTTGGGTTGCCTGTCTCTGAAGGAGCCATAGACCCAGGATTGGAGGGAGAAAAAAAGCAGCGTGAACAACTAAGCAAATAAACTAAAATGCTTCCTCCTCCTCCCTCCCTGCCTGCCTGCCTACTGGCCTTCATTCCTGCCTGGACCTCTCCTTGAAAAAGAAAACAAGGAACCTGTGGATGCGCCCTGGTGGAGGAGCGCTTGGGCACAGCGCATACGCACAATGAGGTCCTGGGTTCCTGTCCTGAGACCAGCAGGTCAACCACGATGAACAAGTAAAGAAATAAATAAATGCTTCTTCCTTCTCTCTCTCCCTGCCTGCCTGCTCACCTTCATTCTTGCCTGCACCTTTCCTTTAAAAAAAAAAAAGAAAAGAAAAAAGGAGAAGGATCTGCAGACCGCAATTTTCTAGAAGAGTCATGCCGTTCCAAACCCTGCTACCTGTGACCAGATGAACTTCTACCCAGGCCAGAGGCGCCCACCAGGCAGAGGACAGCGAGGGCTGGGTTCCTCCCGCACTCACTCAGCAACTCAGTCAGTACTCGTGGAGGGACTACCATGCTTTCAAGTGCTTTCCAGACCGAGTGCGCCCTTCCGAAGCTGTGCACTTGACCAGAGGGCAGGGATGGGAGCAGGACCTGCTCCTGGGAGGTGGCTACTCTGAAGAGCATTCTGGGGCCAGGGATGGCAGGTCTCTGGGCGGGTCTGAATGTCAATCATCACGGTCAAGGGCGCCACCTCCCTCAGGGAGGAAATGTGCTAAGTCAGGGCTGCTGGAACTATGTCAACAGATTACCAGACTAAAGTCGGGATCCCCACTTCCCTCCGACAACCCTTGGCCTTCTCAAAACTCTCTGCTTTTACTTTTTAAGGGAGTAAGTATACTGGGAATGTCTTCCTAATTGAGAACATGTATGGAATGTCCAGAGAAACGACAGAGAAGAGGCGCGCCGTGGTGGAGCAGCAGTTGGGTCAACTGTCTCTGAAGGAGCACAGGCCACATATCGCTGGGTTCGAGTCCCGGGTTCCAGGGTAAACAACCAGTGTGAACAACTAAATAAAAATAAAATAAAGATGCTTCCTCCTCTTTCTCCCTGCCTGCCTGCTCACCTTCATTCCTGCCTGCACCTTTCCTTTAAAAAAAATAATAAATAAGAAAGAAAGAAATGATAGGGAAGAGGCAGTGCATTTGGCCAGCCTGCCTCAAGGCATCGGGAAAGGACAGAGAGCTCAGGCCAGACTAGTCTGCAGAGGGCCACTCCTGCCAGACGTCCTGCGGGGTGGGGGGTTGGGGGGACAGGAAGCCCTGTGGGAGCAAAGGGGGTTCCAGGACAATCAGAAGCACAGCGGGCTCGCAGACTGTAAGTCAGGTCAGGGGTGTCTGCACCCACAGACTTTTTATGGACCAAATACGAGCATGTGCTCCGTGAAAGGCAAAAAGCCATGAGGACAGGTGTGATCTCTTAAAATCACTAAGACTGGCTGGTCCCCAGGCCCACCGGAGAAGTCATTACTTAAGCAGATAGCCCGTCACACTGAATGCCCAAGGGGCTTGGTCTCCTGCAACTATTCTCCCATAAATTCCAGGGAACTTTCCACGCAGGCCCTTATCTTGGTCCCATTTCTTTAGAAAAAAATGCAAAGAGCCAAACATCCCACAGTACCCAGGTACCCTCAGCCATGTGAACTAGCATGTTCCGTGGAGACTTCGGGCCAGGGACACCCTGTGGCCGGATGGCTCTGAAAGGTCACGCTCATCTCACCCGACCCTGTTCCCTGACTCCCTACTGCCCGCAGGATAAGGCCTCTCCACTAGCCCCATCGGAACACTCGCCAGCTCGCCCTCCAAGCCCAAGGCCTGCCGACCCCCGACATAACCACTGATGTGGCCTCTTGCGTCCCTCACCACTTCTAGAGTCCGCATCCAGGTCTCTCCCCAAAACTGCCTCCATTTGGCCCCCAGCTTCCACCGTCACCCGCCTCACCACCTACCTAGCAAAACTGCAGACAGCCCTACCCTCTGCCACCCATAACCCTTGGAACCTCACCCAGCTTCTCGAGACAGGCCCTGGCCACCAGGCACCCTGCCGGGTCCCTGGCCCTGGCATTGCCCCCACTCTGCCCACCTGAGACCCTTGATATCAGGGACACCACCAACTTCTCCCATCTTGGGTTCTCCACCCAGTACCTCTTCCAGAGCTAGTGTGACCATCCCTGAAACCAGTTTTAAAAGAAAAGTAAAGAACCTAAAATGTTATATTCTGTGCTCCCTATCTGGTTTCCGTGAGATAGATATTCTAAATGTGTCAGTGATACACGGATGGGTCTCAAGTCTTCTATTAAATAGCATTAAAGGCGCGCACATCCTGACAGCTTAGCAGATAAGTCTGCTGCCCCTGGCCTGTGCAATCCACACACATCCCAAGGACCGGGTTTCATGCCCCAAGGTCGGGGGGAAAACAAGCAAGATGAACTAAGTACAAACAAAAGAAAAGCTTCATCCTCCTCTCTCTTCCTGCCTGCAACTTTCCTTTGAAAAACAATTAAAAAAATAGAAAGAAAGAAAGAAAAAAGGCACTCATATGAGTTGCCTTCTAGTGGCCGAGGAGTTAAGTCCGCTGCCTGTGGTGGGCAGAGTCCACCTGTGTCCCAAGGACCCAGAGGCAACAACCAAGATAAACAACTAAATTTTAAAAAGCGCTTCTTCCTTTTCTCTTAATAAAAAAATAAACAAAAATGCTTCCTCCTGCTCTGTCAGTAAACAAAATGCTTCTTCCTCCTCTCTCTTCCTGCCTGCCTGCTCATTTTCATTCCCTGCAACTTTTCCTTAAAAACAAAAGCATTGAAGGTAAAATTAAAGCAGCCTTTGCCCTTCCCTGATCCCCATGCCCGTCCTTCCCCAAATGTGCTTCTTTTCATCAAGATCCCTTATATGTACGTACTTATGTATTTGTCTGTTTATTTTTGGTTGCTCTATTCCTTGCAGCGGTTTCTCCTTCATGAAGTAACAACGGTTTATATCACCGCACAGGCTCAGGTGGACAGCATTTCCAATAACAACCGTCTCTGCACGACATTTGCCGCAGAAGTCTAGTTTCTGTCCATCACCAAGCAAGTAGCCTGTCCCCCTGGCCCCCTCTGCCCCATTCCCTTCTAGAAACACTGTTTTGTTCTTGCAGTGTGAGTTTTTGTCTTGTTTGTTCATGCATTCTCTTGTCTTGTTTTTGAAGAGGAAGGCAGGCAGGCGGCAGGCAGGGATGAAGGCAGGCAGGCAGTAGGCAAGGAGAGAGAGAAGGGAGACGCATCTATTTTCGCTGCTTCCCTCAGTCCCGGGCCCCAATCTGGGGTCCCTGGGGCTTGCATGGACTGCACCCCAGGCACTGGGCTTAACCCTTGAGACACCAGAAGAGTGAAATCATCTCCATCTGATGTATCTCACTCTGCATAATCCCCTCTAGGTCCACGCATGGCTGTACATCTTCCAGCCTCACTCTTCAGTGGTCACACCCGTGTGTGGACACAGTGCACGCATGAGCTGGGGACTCTCACATGTGCCCCTGGCAGGGGCTGCAAGCGTGCACTTGATTTGACTGCATCTCACCCACGGGCCTCACGCAACCTCAGACAATAGTCAGCAGGCGGGGTCAGCCTGGGCCACCGCCACCGCGCCAAGAGCTGAGTCAGACTTTCCATTTGGGGCACAATACAAATGATGACAAATGTACCCCCCTGAGAAACAGCCCGAATGTCCCTCCCCTGGAGGACGGACCCAGAAACAGGCACGTCCAGAGGACAGAACGACCCTCAGTCTTCTCTCCTCCCAAGTCGACCATCTGCAACAAGACTGTCCTGTGTGTGCGGCCAAGAGAACCAACCGACCCAAAGGGCCACACACCGCGTGGGTCCACAGATACGAGAGAGGCACCACGTCAGGTCAGAAAACAGCGTCGGGGCTGTTAGAAGCTGGGGCGGAGGAGCGATGTCGGGGGCGACGGACGTGCTTGCTGTCATCGCGATTACAGCACCGCCGCGCACACGTCTCAAGGCGGCCAGCCGGTCTCCTGCAAAGGGCGGGTCTGCGCTGCGTCACGGGCCAGCCCCCCACAAGGCAGCTTTCCCGGGCAGCACCTCTTTGATGGCGCCGCCCACTGTGCCGCCACCCTCCTCGGAGAGCTGCTGCTTCGGACGCTGCCAGCACTTTGCCAGGAGGCCGTGTGACTCCTTGTGAGTGGTCTTTCCAAACGCTGTCTTTGCTAGCCCTGCTTTGCTCTGCGTGCCGTGGCTTATTTTCTTAAAGGACAGGGGCAGGCAGGAATGCGGGGGGCAGTGGGCCAGCAGGCAGGAAGAGAGGAGGAAGAAGCACTTTGTTTATTTTTCAATCCGGGGTTCCCACTGGGTGCCTCACGGCCGGACCTCCAATGTGGCCTGTGTCCTCCGGAGGTGACTGATCCAACCACTGCTCCACCAGATGTGCATTTTTTCCGTTTGAGGTATATGCCTGTTGACCAATCTTTTCCTTTCCTTTGTACGTTGCTCCCTCTCGGCTTAACTTCTCCCACATCTTCGTGTCTCGCTCAAAAGCCAACTCCTTAGGTAGCAACTGTTTGCCCCCTCGTGTGTACACTCACCTCTCATATCATTCATCTTCTTTCATATTCTTGACAAAACATTGCTTTTTGGATGTGCTTGCTTTTGTCTTCTCCACTAAATAAAAGGTTCCTCAAGCTCGAGTACTACATCGGTGGGGTTTTTTTTGGTTTTCTTGGTTTTTGTGTGGTCATTTTTTAAAGAAAAGGTGCAGGCAGGAATGAAGGTGAGTAGGCAAGCAGGCAGGGAGAGAGGAAGAAGAAGCATTTTATTTATTTGTATTTAGTTGTTCATCCTGGTTGTTCCCTCCTGCTGGCGGACCTCCAGAGGCAGCAGACCTAACCACTACTCCACCAGGGCGCACCTCATCGGTTTTGCTCAGTGCTGAACACCCAAGATCTAGAGCTGTGCTTGGCACCCGGCAGGCATTCCAGGAGTACCTGCTGAATAAACGAAGTAAAGGAAAACCTGAAGCAGGTGCACGGGATGTATAAGAACCTGTGGCGGCATATAATACCCACATTCCTGACACTGCACTTTATGGTTGACATGACAAACATCACACATCTCACCAGAAAACAGCACACCTGGCTTGGGAGCACATCGTATGAGTCACAGGATTTACCTAAAACACTTAAATATTAAGTCACTATGATGCCATAATCCTAGAGATGAAGATTATCAAAATATTTAACTGAAAAACAGAAAACTCTATATAAAATCTATCATGGAGCTAATCAGTTTCCAACTCGAGAGAATGATTAAGTAAAGCTGAAACAGTCACTGTACAGAAATGTCATCAACACAATAAAAATGACGCAGCCAATTCTGTCTAATAATATTTAGGAATGTTTTGACCTAATGATAACTAAGAGAAGTCAGGATGTAAACACCTCAATTACAACCTTTTTTTCTTAATGCAACCATGAAAGACAAAAAACAGTGATTGTATTTCACTCCAAGCGTATTTATCTTTTACAGACCTGTCTCCCAGATCTGTAAACATAAATTTGACTTGAATTCCCCAAGTCACAGTCCTACCCCAGAAGAGTCTACAACCCTCAGCTCAGATACTTCTTCCTAAAACTTTCTCTGTGCACTTGGTCATCTTTCCAAACGTAAATCTGGGGAGTTACTCCTTGGTTACAAGCCCTGAACATGCCCAGGGGTTGCAAAACCTACTCCATGGTTTCTGCTAGGTTACTAAGGTTCTAGAAAGTTCCCCACCCTCCAGGCCCACCCACCTGGCCCCGCCCTGCCTCTCCTACCCCCATGTGACCTCATCATCACCCCCAGACTCAAAGCACAAGGTCCTCTCCTCTCTGTCCCCGGTGTGCAAGGCCCTTACTGACACCAGAGACCCCTCAACTCATTTTCCCTAGACAAGGCTTCTCAGCAGACCTTTTCCACCTGTCTTCATCTCCCTGCTTGCACTGACCATCAGCAATCTGCCTCTCCCCAACACTGGCAGCTTTTTAGACAGGGAGGGTTTCTTACTGACGGCAGAAGCATTCACTCATTCCATCCAAAGGCCACCATGTCCTTCCTTCCACATGTCCTGTGTGGAATGAGAATGGAATGTGAGCCATGTACACTTTTAGATTCTTCCAGTAGCCAGGCTGAAAAAATAAATAAAAGAAACAGGTGAACTCCTAGGTATATACCCAGAGAACACAAAATCTCTAATCAGAAAAAAATGTCTGCACCCTGAGGTTCACAGCAGCACAGCTCCCGAGAGTCAAGACGTGCAAACAGTCGAACTAGTCATCAGCAGATGATGGATAAAGACGCTGTGGTCTGGACACGCAATGGAATCCTATGCAGCTACTGAAAAACAAAAGTCTGCCCTTTGCAACAATCTGGATGAAACTGGATGTGAAGCCAAGTCAGAAAGTAAAACAGAAGTAAAGGATGGTGTCACTCATATGGAGAATATAAAGCAAGAAAACAAGTGAGGAAAAACCCCAACAAAATACACAGAATTTAAGACTGGTTGCCAGAGGGGTAGGTGGTGGTGGGGCCGGGGATGGGGGCTGGGGGGGACAAGATGGTGGTAAAGGGCACTGGAACCCTAAAATAAAGATCACAATGTGAACAGAATAAATAAAGCTATTTCTTCAAGAAAAGGAACAGGTGAAACTAATTTTAATAACATACTGTATTTACCCAGTATATCTAAAATACCTTGATAGGTGATCCACATCACCTATTCATTAACAAGATATTTTGATATTCTTTTTGGCATGAAGTCTTTGAAATCCAAGTGTATTTTGCGCACACACACACACACACACACACACACATACACACACACACACGTGGAGATTCTGCTTCGCCTCCTTTCAAGTTCTCAGAAGCCACATCAGCACCTGGGATCAACAGCTATGACACTGGACAGTAGAGTTTCAGATGCCTGGGGGACACAGCAGGGAACAGCGCAGGGAGAGCATGAAGCCACACCCACCGTGGGGACCAGCCCCTGCTCTTCTTCAAGTTTGTCCTGGAGCCCCGGAGCCCATTCTGAGGTTGACTTGGTCCCTTCTCAGCACAGCGGTCAGACTGATCACTTCAAAAGCAGAATCACATCAAAGCAGCTTTCTGTCTGAAAGCCTCACTGGCTCCCATCTGACTGAGTGACTCTTCAGAAGTGGCTGGAGACTCTGAGCAGCAGCCACTGCTCACAGCTCTGGTTTCCCCTTCTCCTGTGCCCATCGTGCTCAGGCCACTCCCTCGTTCTTCTTGCGTCTGGTGTGCTGCCCTCAGTTTCTCTCCTAGCTCCTCCCGGGGCCTGAACCACGGCCCTCTACACTAACTTCTCTAACCCCTCACCTCCTCCAGGCTGCGTGCAGGTCAGCTTCCCTGTCCTCACCAGTCGTCTCAACACCGCCCTCCCGGCCCAGCCCTACCCGTCCCCACAGAACGAGCTGTCCGCTAACACAGCAGAAAGGTCCTTATGTGTTACGTCTGTCCCAGCTATGATGGCGCGCCACTAGCACAGGCATCCTTTGTGCTTTTTCTGCATGCCCAGCTCTGAGAACAATGCTTAACACAAAGTAGACACGCAATAAATAGGTCAGCCCTCAGCCTCACAGAGGTGCAGTTTCTTGGGAGATGTCAGATGCAGGGCCTATCTGAGAATCATGCCTACAAACCTGATTTGCTTAGGCTGCCGCTACAAATACTATAAACTGGATGATTATGCATTAGAAACTGATTCCTCCCAGTTCTGGAAGCACGGAAGTTCAAGATCAAGAGTGTGGCTTGATTCATCTCTGGCGAGAGCTAGCTTCTCAGCTTTGAAGAGTCACCTCTGGCTGTGTCCTCACACAGAGAGGGGAAGAGAACCCTGGTGTCTCTTCTCACAAGGGCACTCAGCCCATCAAGAGACTTATCACGCTCATGACCGCCTGGCTCCCTCTCCCTCTCCTAAGTCCGTGTCAGTGGGTTTCAACATAGGAGCTTTAGAGGAACGCAGCATTCAGTCCAAAGCAAGTATCGGAGAGAAAAAGAAAACTCAGTAAGGGAAGTGGGAGCCAGAGAGGTTGCCTTTTTATCGGGCAGTCACCAAAGGAAATAATAATAATAACTAATAATAATAACAACAAGTACCATATTTACTTGATTCTAAGCTGTACTCCAATTTTTCAGGATGTTTACTTGGGGAAAAAAATCAAAAATCAAAAGTAATAACATTTACCTACAAAGCCACCTTTGAATGTAAGCCACATGGTATTTTGGGAGACATTAAAATGGCCCAAAAAAAAAAAAAAAAAAGCACAGCTTAGAATGGAATAAATAAGGTCATAATAATTACCAGCATTTCTACTGAAAGTACAGCTGCCAGGCCCTGCACTAAGTACCTTCGGTCTAAGGTCACAGCAGTGCCGGGGCCTCTGCACTGAAGTCATTTTTGCTTGAACTGCCTCTATCCACTTTCCCACTCTCTCTGGGGACCCCACTGCCCCCAGGGTGTGGTCTGGACTGGCAGAAGCTGCAGGAGGGCAGGGACATGTGGTCTGTCCTCTTCCCTGCAGGACCCTCACCATCTAGAACAGGGCCTAGAACACAGCTTCCTCCCAGTAAATGATTCAATCCAGCTGTTTTAAACAGAGTATCAAATGCTGGGGCTATTTGCCTGGGAGAGGGGGGCCTGAAGAATAAATACATAATAGCAGCTGCTTTCCTATCTTCCTCCAGAGCACACCTTCTTGCCACGAATGTCCCATCCCGGTGAGGGGACAAGCTTGTCTCTTCCCTGCATGGAACTGAGCAGAAGAGGCACCCAGAGCCTCAGTGACTTGGGCACCTCTGAGTCCTCCTGAGGCTGCAGATCGCCTACTTCTTTTTCTTCATTCGCATTCCTAGGACTTCCTGCAGATGCCTGCAAGAAACTTCAGGGACGTCACTGCCATCTTATGATCTATGTAACCAGAATGTTACCTTTATGCATTAAAATGCACTCAGAAACCACCACTCCAAGCAGCCACAGGAAGTAATAAAACCCAGGCATTGCAGCAGTGATACTAGCTAACATTTGCTGAGTACTTACTGTCAGTGGGCTCTCGTCTCCTATTTTCTCCTGTAGTTACCTAGGAAACCAGTACTTTCTCATCCCCATTTTACAGACAAGGAAACTGAGACTCAGAAGGGCAAAGCAGCTTACCCCAAAGCACCCCAGATCTGTGCAAGCCCCTACGTCCCCAGATGCCTCTGCTGCTGCTGATTTCCTTCTCTTATGTGTCCACCCCCCAACTCCTGCCAGGTCACAGCCTGCACATCCCACCAGGTCACCAGGTAGGCTGCTTCACGGCTAAAGTGACAATTACTGCAAACAGAGGGCAGCTGGTTTCCTTGAAAACAGAGCAAGCAGTTCAGACTGTCACTTCTTTCAGTGGTACCAGAGCTGTGTCTGCCAGCAGATGCACCAGGCGGGCCACCAACTCTGCCTTCACAAGAAGTTTGTGTCAACGAGGAGTAAGAGGCAGGTAAACGCTAACACTATCCACCAGGCACCAGCAAAGAACACCAGAGGACACCCCCCTCCCCAACCCCACCCAAGAAAAAGAGAAAGTGAAACAAAATAAAGAATTCCAGATTCTGTCATTAAAAAGGAATGAGTCTCTTCTGGCCTCCTGCATCTATGTCTTGTATTTTATGACCTGACATGATATTGGGTGTTCTGCTTGTTTTTTAAAGAGAGGAAGGAAGGGAGAGAGAGAAGGAAGGAGCATTTGGAAAGATGAAAGGAAGAGGAGAAAGCATTTTTATTTGTTTGATTTGGTTTCGTAGGGTTCTGTTTTTATTTTTGTTTGTTTGTTTGTTTTGGCTGTTTCTCCTGCCCTGGGTCTCAAACCTGGGTCCTTGGGCTACACCCAAGGGGCTACCCCCTTGCCAGCACAGAGCCTGAGTTTCCAAAGGCCCCAGCCACCCTGTACTGGATTTTCATGATGAGGCTGAGAGGGGCCACACAGTTCTTTGCATTGTTAGGGTCTCTACAGATCTAAACACCCCTGGTGCCCAGACCAGCTCGGGGAGCTTGGGGGAGGAACAGGACCGGGGATCTGCCCGAAGTTCTCTCTCCATCCACTGGGAAGGGTGCCAGCAATCAAATGCTGGCCACAAAGCCACGCGGGATGCCTGGATGAAGCACTATGCAAATGCTTCTAGACTGCACCAAAACTAAAGCTTCTGACCTTGACCCCCAGCTCCCACCGGTCTCCCAGAGGGCCCCTCCCCAGACCCCCCCCCCCCCCAAGCCGCCTGCCCAGGGCGGCTTGGCCCTGCTGCCAGCAGGCGGACCAGCCGGAGCCAGTGCTGTCCATGCGGGGGACGCCAGGTGTCTGTGCCTGCGTGAGCTGGGACTGTGGAGAACACACTGTCCCCAGCTCCTGGATGAGAAGCACCCCGTGTTTGTTCTTAATTTCATGATCCTGTAACTTTGGGGAGTCAGAAGGCCTCCTCTACATCCCAGGGGCTCGCCAGCTCCCTAGCTGCCTGGCCTGGGGGGTGTTTTTAAGCCCTCTGAGCAGTGCAAAATAAAAAGCTGATCTTCTATGATTACCGGCGCGTCAACAGGCTCCTATGTCAAAAGCATCTGGAACTGCGGTTCGTCTGCAGTGGTGAGGTGCAGAACACCATCCCTGTTAGGCATTTATGAGAGCTGTCTGGCACATAAGGTATGAAGAACACGCTTCGCGGGGTAGGCGATTTCCACATTAGCACAGGCGCGGCCACTGCCGTTTATTACGATTACTACTCCCTTATATTATTTGGAGTCAGAAAAAACGAAGGGACAGAAGGGGTGGCTATCAAAGGACCTATTTTAGCAGCTTTCTCCTGTCAGCCCTAGAATTACTCAGATTTTTCTAGAAAAAGGTATAGAAGTGACCTTCAAAATGATCCCAGAGAGTTACTCTGCTCCCATCCTGCTCCAGGGGGCCCCTACCGACACTGGGTATATAAGGTGGGGGTCTGGTCTCTAGAGACCATGGACCAACCCCTGGGCAGGAAAAAACAAAAAAACAGGGAGAGCATCCTGTCTATTGCCAAGTAAGAAAGGAAACACAAAATGAAAAGTCCAGCACTGGGAGCCCTGTGACAGCTAAGCCCACCCAGTGAGACACCCTCGTCCCTCTCCCTAGAATATTGACCCCCACTCCCACCCTCACCACAACTCCCCAAGGTCCTTAGCTTCCCAAGGAAGAGTCACCTGCTGTTGGCTGACCCAACTCAGGGACACATACACAAGGGAAGAAAAAAACAGCATCTTATGGTCCAGAGCCAGAGAGAAAAGAGTCCATCGGAACAGACAGAAGGCCCCAGGTGTGATAAATCCAGCTTCCAAGCCAGCCTGACACTCAGGAGAAAAAGCAAAGCGGGACACAGAGAACTGATGGATGTGGTCAGAGAATCCTCCGGTTCTTGGGACCAGCAATCATCCCAAACGCGGTGGGGGTGGGGGGGAGGGGTAGAACAAAAGAAAAGAACTCCCTCCTCCCTCTTTCCAGCCCAGAAAAGCTCCATCCAGGAAGGGGAAAAGGGGAGCAGAGGGGAGAGGGAGTAAGAGACGAAAAAAAAATCACTCAGAGTAGGTAAAGTAGCAACAAACAAAAGTCATCCGAGACCAGGCAAAACACCAGTGTGACCCCTTAGTAAATCCCCTCTGGGAGTTCAAAGCACATGGTGGGCACCACCCAACCAGCCTAGCCTTCACCAGACCCAGCCCTGAATCCCAGCTGGGCCTGGGGCCAGGGCCTAACACCACGAGGCAGTCCTCACCTCCAAGATGTAACTCCTCTCAAGCAGTGGGGACCAGGCCAGGAGACCTTGTCCTGCCACAGAGCCTGTGTCTGTGCTGCTCCTGCTGGGCAGGCAGATTTTTCTCTTCATCTTTCAAGAAGTTGTACTTGGGGCTCAGCGGATTCATGAACCCCGCAGCACTTCTCCACTGGTGAGAGCTTTAGAATAATCTGCTGTGACCATAGGACTCTGTCAAATGAACAAGTCTCAACTTGTTACTGCCAGTATGCAAATCAGGCCTGCATCATCATCCTATAACAGACGGCAGAACACACAGTCCCTGGTCCTCCACCCCCGCCCACCTACCACACACAAACACATGTTTCTCCACCTTTGCTCCGGCACCTGGAAATCACTCCAACACTGGGACTCACCAGAATGGAGCGGGCAGAGGAGGCAGCTGCCTCTTTGGAAAATCAAAGACCAGAAAAGAAACTCACCCTCTGCTTCCTAAAACCCCTCCTCACCAGGGCTGCCCTCTCTCTCTCATCTCCTGCAAGGGCCTGCCATCCGGGGCTCTCGAGTGGACAGAAGTCTATTCCACGCCTGCAAACTAGCAGGAAAAGCGGTGGTGTCTGTGCACCCCGGACACATGCAGCCTCATGGCTGCCCTTCCTGGGTCTCCACCCAGACGGCAAACACTGGCATAAATAAATAAGAGAGCATTCGCTGGGGGGAGGGCTAAGCCTAATTAAACCAAGCCATCCAAGAAGAATGAGCACGATAAGGCTGGGAGGGCACCCAGCACCTCTAAATACCGAAGCAGAGAGAAGTGTCCAAGGGCAGAGTTGCTTAGTTTTCTAAAATTACCTGCGGGGGGGGAGGGGGGGTGTCAAACGGTGGTGGGAGCATCTTAGGCAGCTTGCGTGCCCCCAGTCCGGGCCAACTGCAGGGGTCGATTTTTATTGATTAGTTCACGTACCTCTGATCGAGGGCAGACATCCGTAAAGCTCTCTAAGCAACGGCCATTGGATGTCACCCTTCTCCCCTCCCCCTCTCCCCAAACGTGCTAACTCCTAGCCCGTCGGAGTCTGGTGATGAAAAAAGTGCACGGTTCGGACACACAGTGGAGCCGAAAGCCCCTTCCCTCGGTGCAGGCGGCCACGGCTCACCCCCGCCCGCAAGGCCCCGGCTCGAGTTTCCAGAGACGCAGAATTCTAACTTACTGGAAGGGGGATCCAGCCGCGTCCCCGCAGGTCACCCGGGCCGCCGACATCCCTTGTGCGCGGAAATCCACTCCAGGGCTGTCGCGGGGGCCGGCACGCTCCGACTCGCCGCCCCTCGCCGCTCCGCCGGGTGCAGGCCGCCCCGGCCGGGTCAGCCGCGGGCCCATGTGCTCGGCGGCCGCACGCGCTCTGCCCGCCGGAGCGCGGGGCTGGCGGGCGGCCCGTGACGTCACGACGGCTCGCACCGGGCCGCGGGGGAGGGGCCGCCGTCTGGCCCGCCGCGTGCGTCCTGGCCCGAGCGGCGAGCGGCGAGCGGCGCAGCCCCGGCCCCGGCCCGGCCCGCGCCCGCCGCGGAGGCGCCTGCAGCCGCGCACCGAGGCGGCGCTGGCTGGGGCCGGGGCCAGAGCCCAGAGGCGCGGGGAGCACGCGCTGCGCCCCGGGCCGGGTCCCCGCCGCGCGCGCCGGGCCGGGAAGCGGCGGGGCAAAGCCGCGGGGTGCCTGCTCGCGTGCGCGCCGCGCCTTCCGCAGCCCTGCCCTCTGGCCTCCTCCCCACCCCGGCGTCCGGGAGGCCGGAGTCTTCCCACTCGCCGCTGGGAAGGCGACTTCTGGGTCACAGGAGGGCCGACATGCTCAGAGATGGATGCACTTCGCGCAGAAAACCCCTGGCGAGCTCCGTGCCGGTGAGCTGATCCGAGCGTCTCCTTGGGTACCACCTAGCATCCGCCGGCCTGGTGAGAGGGGCGTCCCACCTCCCGCACAGCTCCAGCCGCCTCCCGAGGACTGAGGTTGGCCAACCAGTCCAGAGCGCCGTCTGCTCGGCTTCCACCACTCGGGAGTGTTCAGCTACCCCCCTTGAATGACCAACAGTCTAAAGAACCGAGAGAACGCCGGCCTTCTGCGGGGGACGTGTTTATCTCGCCTGCCCTGCATCAGCCAGAGACAGGACCGGCGCAAGAAGCGGTCTCCGTTCCGTTGAACATTGATTGAGCTCTTAGGAGGGGCCAGGTTCCTTGCTAGGCGATGGGGAGGAGGCCCCCAAAACCTAGTTCAGTGGGACACAGATCAGAGAAGGAGATCCCAGCTGGGGAAAGTGGACACAAGCAAGCGGGCGATTTCATCTTGGAGAAGGGAAAGCTGCCCGTCTCCACCGCCGCACCTGCCTCTCCCACCCAAGGGCCCTATGCTCTCTGTGTGTCATATTCAGTTTCTGCTAGCCCCATGGTTTCTTTCCCGACTTGAAAAGTTCTTTCTTGAAAAGAGGTCTTCGCTTGCGCTTGATGCTGCCGACACATTAACACATTCTTTTGTAATCACACCCTTACAATCACAGAGCCCTGTCCAGCCCCTGAACAGGGCTCTGGGCTGCTTAAACCTCTGCATCCATAAGGGCTGTGAGAAGGTAACTCTTTCTCACTGCTGAAACACTCTGCCAAGAACCACCGACCTGGGGAAGCTTGATGCTTACAGGGCCCCTGCTAATGGCTCCTGAGCTGTGACCTGGGGCTGGGACCCTGCTGTTAGCAGTGAGTGCTGGAGCCTTTCTGGGCTGAATAAACACCTGGAACCACTCCTTAGCTCTACTTGCTCTTCCTGGGTCCCTGTCGCACTAATCTTAGATGTACAGTTTTCCTCCTTAAAAATTCCTTTTTAGGATTCAATGTTTCTTTTCAGAAAAAAATATACAAAGATATCACACTAGCGCTATCATCCACAATGAATCCTCAACTAAGTTTTGGTAACCTGCTTCCAGCTGGTTTTTTTTTTGGTTTGTTTGTTTTTTTTTTAAGTCACTTTCTTGTAAAAGTGATTTTACACTAAAAAATGTAAACTATGCAGAAAATGCAGAAAACAAAAGGAAATCGAATTTTATCAGTCAGAAATAACTTGTGAATACTAAATTCCAGACATCATTGCATGCCTTGCATTATATATACACATATATATATGTACACACAGATGTGTGTATACATGTATAGATTAATAGATGCACATACATGTGTAGCAACACCTTATAGTGATTATTTCTGAATTTAAAGTATCCTTTTCTTTTGCTAGAAAAAAGGAAGCTAACATGAAGCTGAAGGAAATAAAGAAATGTTAAATAGTAAATGTCTTTACTATATGAATCATTGTTTCCTAAGAAATTCTGCGGAGGTTTGGAGAAGAGATCAAGAACAAGGAATGTGGAGGTTCGGTTTGCAGGCCTCTCCTTCTTTGAGGAACTAGTAGCTCCTGGTGACATCAGTACAGATCCCCTCCCCCTTCCTTCACCCCCTATATTAGTCCTGTTACTACCTTTAACTCTCCTCCCTCCATTCTGCAGCTGTCACTCCTTCTCGCGGTGGTGCAGGATTGGGTCTATCATTCATTGATTAATTATAGATAATGTCGTGCTCTCGCTCAATCCTTCCCTTTTCAGCATCTGCCTCCTTATCTCCAACATCCATCCCTTCACATCATGGACACCTGCCTGTGCCGGGCACACACTGGTCCCCGAAATTCTGGGCAGTCCGACAGGCTAGGGCCCTGCTCTTGAGAGGCTGACACTGGCGTGAGAAGATGCAGACGAACAAGCACAAAGGCCTGCTCATCTCGCAGTGATACATGCCATTGAGACAGGAAATCTGGGAAAAGAGCTGGCCAGGGAGGGGCAGGAGAGACATGGGCTCTGGACCATGTGACCCAGAAGAGAGCCATGCAGACTGGAGAGTGCTCCCGGCTGAGGGCACTGGAAGGACAAAGAAAAAGAGATCATCCATCATTCAACAAAGGCTTATTGAGTCCGACAGCAGCAGACAGTTGCAGGCACCGTTTTCTATAGGGTCAGGAATCAATGCCTTCACTCCGCATTTCATCCCCAGCGCCAGCTCAGCACATAGACGAAATCAATGTGTGCATGAAGGACAGGCCTCCTGGTCCCTGTGACAGCAGAAGGAGACGGGAAGGTGCCAGGCGCCATGAAACACAAAGAAAGGCCTCTCTATGGAGGCTGGGCTGAGAAGGCTTCCCCCTGGGAAGGAGGGACAGAGCCCCATCTTGAAACATCAGTTGGAGTTTGCCAGCTGAACAAAGAAGAGAAAATGGGGTGTTTTGAACAAAGGGAGCACGTACATGTGGAGTCTGACAAATCGGAAGCGGTTCAGGGTGGCTGAGTATAAAATCATGATTTTGCAAGTGGTAAAAGGTTAGACGGAGTAGGGAAGAGTAGCACAGATGCTGAGTGCTGGGCCATGTCGACTTGCTCAGTGGGGAGGACAGGGGCACCAGCTGTCGCCCATAGAACCATGTCAGGGAACCTGACAAGAAGCAAGGAACCAACTAGCAGGTGGCAGCAGAAGACAGCAGCGTGCTAACCAGGAGGAGCCTGGACCCTTCAGGGGCCTGGGGAATGGAGAGAAAGGCTGAATGCCAACAGCACTTAGTAAACAAAGCAGCCAGAAGAACAAGTCCAGGAGAGAGGGAAGGCAGACCCACTGGTGAGTGCCAGCTGGGAGTTGTAGAGCTTGGGGGTCCAGCAAACAGGAAACATCCCTGGATGGGATGCCCTTGATGACATTCTAAGTGAATTCCAGGAACTGGTGACTGGTGTCCCCCATTCCTAGGAGCAGGCTCAGCTGGAGATATAAGCTTAGCGTCATCAACATATGGAATTGGCTGGTGCCCTGCACAGTGATGAGCCTACCCCAGCAGGGAGTGTATTGTGAGAGGGCCAAGGGTCAGACTTGCCCCCCCCACCTCCCCCCAACAAGCATTTATAGGGCAGAAAGAGGCAGAGACTGCTCCCATTCTGAATGTTCTCTGTCTGATTGGAGGCCTAGTCCTCTGCTTTTTGCCTGACCCGACACCGATCGCATGGACCCCACCCCTATCTGAGGAATCAGTCCTCTGCGTTCCCCTCATCCCAGTGTCCACCTAGTGAATCAGGTCTACAGATTCACCCACCTGACCCGTCTTCATGCCCATAGACATCCTCTCTGGAATAGGCATTCATCCTTCCCCTCTGGACTCTGCACCCAACTCATCGGTTCTCCTGACTTCCAGTCTCTCCACTCTGATCCCCTCCACATGGTCTCTCCAGGTTGACCCCATGCAGACAGGCTTCTCTTTACCCACCCTAGTCACCTAGGTACTGTAGTGCCTAACGGTCCCATTTCCGTTTCTTTTCTCCTTTGTTGGGGCTCAGCTCTGCTCCGGTGGGATTTTCTGTGTGTGTGTGACAGGAGCAGTCTCCTCTTCCACCAGCGGCTCTCAGAATATTCTAAGCTGCATCTCCTCTTTGTAGGATGCATGGTCCTCTTGGTTTCAGTCCAACTTGTCAACCTCCTGTAGTTACTGGGTGGCTCACCTCCTCTTCAGCCTCTGAATAGCACTCAGGTGGAGACTTGGTTATAACTCTCAGTTCAAGTGAGACAGGCAAGCTGAGATCCAGAGAGTTCTCTGGTCTTGACCAAACTCACTGGCCTTAGTGATCAAACAACGAGGAAATGGCAGAACCAAGATCTGATACCAAGTCAACTTACCTGAGTCCCGTACAGCTCACCTGTCCTCAGGGGAAATGAAGCCGGGCTGATGGTATCTCAGACAGCCGAGACACAGAAGCTAGGAGACAGCGAACGAATACTCAGGACCAACACTGATAGTCTGCAATCTCGTACCTTCCCGAAGTGGGGCCCTGAAAGAAGACGCGGTCTGATATCAGAAAGCCCTCACTCTGAATCCAGTGACTCTTATGGGACCCTGGATGGGTTGTGTATGCAAAATCTCAGATTTTTTTTTAAACTGATTTTTCAGTTGTAAAAAAAAAACCACAGCATTTTAGCCACCACTAAGTGCCATTTCATGACATGGAGTGCATTCATCTTTTTTTGTGAAACCAGCACCATCTTCAGAACTGTCTTCCTCTTGAGAAAATAGGAATTCCGAATCCATTAAAGCCGAACTCCTGACTCCCCTCTCTCTCCAGCCTCTGACCATCAGCTCTCTCTCTGCCTCTATGAATCTGAGTATGCTAGGTATCCCATGGAAGGGGGATCAGAGTATTTGTCCTGCAGTGACGGGTTTATTTCAACTAAGCATAATGTGCCCATGCTGGAGCCTGTTGTAGAATTTCCTTCCTGTTTAGGTCGGACACTATTCCATTGTATGGGTCAGCCACGTTTTGATTATCCATTCACCCCTCAGTAGACACTTGGCTTGCTTCCACCATTTGCCTATTGTGATTTATGCTACAATGAACAGGATGCAGCTTTCAGTTCTCTGCAGCGCCTACCCAGAAGTAGAATCACTGGATCCTATGGTAATTCTCCTTTTAAATTCTTTTAAAATCACCATCATGTTCGAATGTTTTAAATGTATTTTTTTAGTTTAGAATATTTTTAGATTTTCTGCAAAGTTGCGATGGTAGTATGAAGATTTCCCACATACCCTTCACCCAGGCCTTGTTATATGAACATCTCACATGGCCATGATCTCTTTGTCAAAACTGAGAAAACAACATTGATACATATCTCTTAACCCAACCGGGCTTTATGTGGATGCCATTATTTTCCAGTTCCAGGAGCCCATGACAGTACCACAACGCATTGAGTCATGATGTCCCTTGAGTCTCTTCTGGTCTGTTTCTTAGAATTTCCTTATTATTCATGGCCCTGGGAGTTTGATAATTAATGGTCTAGTATTTTATAAAATGTCCCTCATTTAGAACTTCCCTGATGTTTTTCTAATGACGAACCAAGTCTCAGTTTTTTAATCAGTAAAATGGGGGCCAGCATACGCACTTCAGTAGGTTATATGCAATTAAGTGAGTTGTCATAGTTTAAGACTATGTGTCACCAACATGGGTCCCAGAAGGCCTGATATCCTAAATCTGTTCACTTTTTGAGAATCTTTGGAACTTTGATCAAAATCGATCATTTAGCTGAGTTTAAATTCAGTAGTTTAAAGCCTTCTTCTCAGGGAAAAGCAAATCACAATGAGATGTCACCTCACACCTACAGGAATAGCTATCATCAAAAAAAACAAAAGGAAAACACATGCTGGTGAGGATGTAGAGAAGAGGGAACTTTTATACATTGTTGGTAGGTATGTAATGTGATTCAGGTACTATGGCAAACAGTATGGAAGTCCCTCCAAAAATTACAAATAGAACTAGTATGAAATCCAGTAGTCCCACTTCTGGGTATTCATCTAAAGACAATGAAAACAGGATAACAAAAAGATATCTGCATTCTCCTGTTCATTGCCAGATTATTGACAATAAAATGGAAACAACATAAGTGCTCATCATGGACAAATGGATAAAGAAGATGTGTGATAAGTGTGTCCTGGTGGCCTAGCAGTTAAGGCCCCCAGACGCAGTCCACATATATTCCAAAGACCCAGGTTCGAGACCCAGGGTCGGGGCTAAGGGTGGGGGGAAACCAAGATGAATAGTGAAATAAAATAGATAAGTATTAAAAATGTGTAATATACATAGAATGGAATAGTATCCAGTCATGAATGAGACAGAAGGAAATCTTGTCTTTTGTAACAACATGGATGGATTGTCCTCTAAGTGAAAATAAGTCAGACAGAGAAAGATGAATTTTGAATGGTATCAGTAAAACGTAGAATCTTAAAAAGCAAATGCATAGACACGGAGGGTCAAATGGTAGTTACTAAGGACTGGGAGATGGAGGAATTGGGAAGATACTGACCAAAGGGTAGAAGCCTGTAGTTAGAAGATGAAAAGTTCCTGGGAGCTGACAGAGAGCGCGTTGGCAATAGTTAACAAACTGTGCGATGCATTTGAAAGTTGGTAAGACTAGATCTCAGTCTTCTCATGACAAAAGGAGAAATCATTTTTGAGATAATGGAGGAGTTAACCTGCACTCGGGTGGTAATTAAATTGCAATATAATTAATACATGTGTATCAAGTTAACAATGTGGATACCTTAAATTTACAGAAGGTTCTAAGTCAACCATATCTCAATGTTTATAAAAGTGACGGCGAAAGAAAATAAAAACTCTTCTAAATTTCACAGAATATTTCTTACTACCACAAATGAATCACTCAAATCCTAGCAGACACTTGGTCTACATTTAAAGTTATTGGCTAATTGATAAAGGTGAAGAGGAAATGTGTACTTATTATTCTCCCTCTGCAAAAATGAGGCACTTGAGAACTGTTTGAGAACACGCGCTATGGAGTCAGATGAACCTGAGTTTGAGTCCATTAGCTGTGCGACCTTTAGCAATTAATTGCCTTCAACAGCCTGGGCCTCAATTTTCTCACCTGTAAAATGGGCCCAGCGTGGGTACTTACATCTTAGAATGGTTGTAAAGAAATGCATAAGCACATTGTAGTCGGCTAAAAGATATCAATGCTTAAAAGAAGATATGAGTGCTTACTAATTTCAATACATGTCTTGTAGGGCTCTTTCAGATAGCTTTCTAGTGCTCAGATTTTTACTGGTTACTAATACACAAATGAAATTTTTTTTTAATAAAATTTTGAAGGTAGAGACAGGTATAGAGAGGAAATTTTAAACTGTCCATAATTCTACTACCCGAAAAGCCTTCCATTAATATTTTGACTTATTTTATTTCAATATTTCTTAAATATATGCTATATTTGAGCAAATATATAGACATGTAGTTCATTGCTTCAAAACTAATATATCAAATATACTTCTTGGTAAGCTATTGTCTTTAACTTATCTTCATATCCTGAAACTTTCCCTAAAGTAGTAAATATTTGTGTTAAATATATATAAACTTTAAAATATATACATATATATACTTTTAGGCGTACTCTGGTGGAGTAGTAGTTTGGTCAGCCACCTCTGGCTGAATGTAGTCCACACACATCTCAAGGACCTGGGTTCATATCCTGAGGCTGGATGAAACAACCAAGATGAACAACTAAATAAAATAAATAAAATGCTTCTTCCTCTCTCTTCCTGCCTGCCTGCCTACTCTCCTTCATTGCTGCCTGTACCTTTCATTTAAAAATATATAAATACACATATACACATATATATTTTTAAATACTTGTGTTAGTGATGTACTCGGTGTCTCTCCAGCACATTAGATGTTGTTCTCTCTCCCTGAACAGTGAGACCGCTTCCAGTCATTTGATCTTCATGATGTAGGAACTGATGTGACATTCCTGAGCAGGGACAGAGGGGAAATCGCTAACACCTACTACTCTATGTTCCATGTCCTGAAGTGGTCTTGGAGGGTGGGTGAGAATGAGTATTTTCGAAACTCTGCCTATTGACAAATTGTTCTTCAGAAATATTTTACCTGTGAACTTGTTCATCTGCCTGCACTCTGAAACAAACTGTTCTCTCTTCTTGAAAAGGAAAACAGTCCCAGGCAAGGGGAAAGGAAGGGAGGGAGGGGGGAAAAAGGGAGAGAGGAAAGAAAAACAAAAAATTGCATTTCAGTGCCTTTAATTGCATGTTGGATTATTACCAAGAATGAATGTTGACATATGTATTTATGGACACATACTCTTTCTTTGTAAAAGAAGTATACTTTTTCTTTGTGAGAATATATTTTGCTCAGGGCCATTGTCCACTTTCCCCTGAAGGTGTCCTCTTTTTCTTTAAAGGAAAGATATAGGCAGGAATGAAGATGTGCAGAGAAAGACAGGAAGAAATATTTTTGTTTATCTTTATTTAGTTGCTCATCTTGGATGTTCCTCCAGGCCCTGGGATGTAAATTCAGATCCTTGGGATGTATGTGGACTGCGCTCGGCTGGAGGCAGTGACCCTATCCACTACTCCACCAGGGCACGCCCTGTGAGATTTTCTTTTATTTTCTGGCATTTGTTGCCGAAATTATGTTTCATTGATTTATTTATTTCCATTTTCCCCCTTAAAATATCAAGAAATATATCACCCACCAGAAATAGCCATTGTTAACTCCAGAACATATATACTTCTAGATACTTACACACACACACACACACACACACACACACTCTTGTTTCCCCAGGAAAATAGAATCAAATGATATATATTATTTGTACAATACTTTCCTCCATGAATAACATACTTTACTTAACTGGTACCTTAATGCTGGACATTTATCACAGCTGCAAATTTTCATGATTAAACATGGCACTGGTACATACTTCCTTGTGACTAAATCTTTATATACGTCCCTAATGATTTCCTTAGAGGAGCGTCTCAGATGTGACTTATGACATACTGACATTTCATTTACCATATCTACTGCAGATATGTCTCCTTGTTTTCTTGTTCGTCCTTTGCTGCTGTTTATCATGGGCTATTTGTAAATATTTTAATTGCAGTAAGCTCAGATATAGGAGCCCTTGAATCTGTGGTTTTGTTGTTTTTATATTGAGAAAGTCATGATTCATCATCTGATCACACTGTTTTCATAACCTGCACTGTAACCAACTGAACCAGAGTGGGGATTCTAGTCTGTTCTTGTTGATGTCTCAATATGCACTCCATCCAGTAGTCAATCTATTCTCTAGTGATCAATTCAGAAATAGGTTGACTGATCAAATTCTGACAACAGCAGGGGAAAGCCAGGCCAGATTGCTGGGTCACTGAAGTGAAAATGTATTCCTCAACAAGAGACAAAAGAAGGCATGCCTCTACTTAGTTAAAAAAGCAACAGCAAAACATTTCTGTGTTGTTTATGGCAGTGTTTACCCATCGATGGATGAATGGACACAGAAGAAGAAGATGGGCTGTGCATACACAATGGAATACTATGCAGCTATTTTTAAAAGATAGAGACACAAAACAAGTGAACAAACAAACTGCTAGACTTGAGGAACAAAATAGCAGTTTCCAGAGAGAAGGGGGAAGGAGGTGGGGAAAGTAGGTAAAAGGGATCAATTGGGTGCCTGGTAGAGTAGTGGTTTGATCCACCGCCTCCAACTGAAGTGCAATCCACACACATCCCAGTGACCTGGGTTCGCCTCCCCGGCTGGAGAGAAAAACCAAAGTGTACAACTAAATAAAAATAAATAAAGTAGATAAAGTGCTTCCTCCTCCTCACTCCTCTCTCTTACTGCTGCCTGCTCACCTGTGTTCCTACCTATGTCTTTTTTTTAAACAAAAGCGGGGAGTTGGGGGGAATGAAGTGTATAGTGATGGAGGGAAGCTAGCTTTCAATGGGGAATGTAATCGAATACATGCAGATGTTGATTTATAAGGCTGCACCCCTGAAACTTAGTTATGAACTGACGTTACTTTAATAAAGGCCGCAGGTGCCCTTGGGAGTGCTGTCAGCTGCAAGTGACGGAAGTTCTGACTGTATTAAACACAGAGGGGTTTGTCACTCCTGCTCTCCTGCTATCTGGAGATCATGCAACTGCACCGCAGCCCGCCTGTTGCACTCAGGTGGCCACTGCATGCTAAGGCATCACGGTGCTAGGTTAACGCTGTGAAAATGCGGCAGAGACAGCAACAGCCATGTCTGAGCCTTTTACCAGAAGAAGCCGTCTTCCCAGCAGCCTCTGGGAGACTCCAGGCTCACATGGTCCCTGTCAGCTGAGAGAGCAAGTGTTTGGGCTTCCCCACACCAGCAAAGGCAGCTGCGGAGAAAAGGTTAGGAATTGGGTTGTGTGAATTAGGTTCTTTGCATTGAGTGCATTAGAAGTGTGTGTGCCTTGGCTGGTGTCAGCTGACTTTCTGTTGCTCGGGGAGCATCTCAAATAGAAGACCTGAAGTGAGAGGAGGAGGAGGAGGAAGCACTTTTCACTTATTTATTTTTGATTTTCGCCCCACTCTGGGTCATGAAACCAGGCCCTTGGGCTTTATGTGATCAACGCCCCAGTTTCTGACTCAGCACCTGAGCCACCACGGTGCACCACAATTATCAGTTCTCCTTGCCCATCTCTTAATAGAGTCAAATCATCTCTTGCTTGGTTTTTCTAATGTTTGGTTTCTTTTTCCAGAAAGCAGAGCATAGATATGTCAGAGAGCTGCTGCATTTTCACACCCACTTCTGCTTTCTCCGTGTGGTAGCCAATCTCTATCCCTCCATGAATGCACTGTGGTGCCATCATATCCTCAGAGGACCACCCCTGTATGACAACAAACTGGTTATCAGGAGATGGGCTTTGGCCCCTTGTAGGGGCCTCCAGGAGACCAGATTGTGTTAGGTGTGGCTGCTGGTTTTTCTGTCCGTCTCCGTGTGTAACAACGGTGGCCCTTAGTCAGTGTTCAAAAATCTGTGCATCTGGTGAAGTAGCGGTTGGTCTGCTGACTTTGGCTGGAATTAGTCGACATACAACCCAAGGACCCCAGTTTGCTTCCTGGGGCCGGGAAGAACAACCAAGATGAACAACTAAATAAAACTGTAAGATAATGTTTACAAGTAGTCTCTTCTGAGCAGATAAAGAAGATGATGAGTCCTCCATCTGGAAAAGTATACCTGTTTCAAGTTGTCACTAACATCCCACAATGTCATGATTCTGTGGATTCTCGACGAAGGTAGCAGTACCCACTGTGGACTGCATGTACAGGTGCACAGGAGACATGTCTTTCTACTTTTGTGTCGCCAGTACCTGAGACGGAACTTAGAACCCCCTAAATGATGAGCAGACGAACAAATGAATGGGTGAACTAAAGCAGAAACAACAGGAAACGTACATAGAACATCTGAGGTGGCCAGCCTGCTGTGAGTGATCGTGTGGCTCCCACACTGGGTTCTCCCAGCAGACTCGGAGGTAATCCCTACATTTATTCCCATGTTATAAGAGTCAGACAACACGTGCTGAATCAGAAATTAAATAAAGATAATTTTTTAATGTAAAAAAAATTGCTGTACCCTTTCATTCCTCGTCCCAGCAATCCCAGCCAAACGGAAGAGTGTGAGAGTTTTTTGCCCCATTAGGAGGCCCAGACCGAGCAATTCTTGGTCCAGAACCAGAAACACAGGTTCTCTTGAATGAACAGTTCCTTGTAAATGGCCACAATGAATGGGGCTGGTTTATCACCTTTTTAAATGCACTGACACCACCTCTAAATATCAAAGACTTGTTGGACTGGCCCATCACTTACGACACCTTTGATGCCTTGATCAGCTCAGTTTATCTAGAGCAAACAGAGCCGTGCGCCCATCTGCCATTGGTAAATATAAAGAAGCTGATTGCTTTGAAATAATCACCATGGAAAATCCTGGCTTCTGAGAAAATGACATGTAATAAAGATAGCAGTTTTGGTGAGACGTGTCAGGAAAGAGAATGCCTGGATTCTGCTCCTACTGTGCTAATAAATTAGACACTTGCTGTCTCTGGAACGCACTTTCCCATCATTGAAATGGGAGCACTGCTCAGAAGGGTCTCCAGCACCCGAAACCCTGTGAATCTGTGAGTTAGTTTAGCCCTGAGCCTCGGCAATGCATCAAAAGATGGAAAGAAAGAGGTGAGAAATTGACATTTCTTTCTGTCTTTATAGTCATTCAGCAAATATGTATTAAAAAAATGTTTTTGGCATTGAAGATGTAGCAGTAGAGAAAATGAGCAAGGATTCTGTCTCCATGGAGCTTACGCCTAGGGAGGGAGGAAGACAACAGGACAGACAAATGAGGGGCACCCCGGTGGCTCTGGTGTTAAGCCTGTGCTAGGTGTCCAGTCCACAGGCGGCCCGAGGGCCCGAGTTCGCAGCCCAGAGCCACAGTGACAACTAAACATGAACAACTATAATAAATAAAGATGCTTCTTCCTCCTTGCTCTGCCTTCCTGCCTACTGCCTGCCTGCTTACCTCTTAAAAATAAAACAAAAAAAGACAAAATGAGAAAGCTATACCATACAGTAGAAGGTATAAATACTACAGAGAATAATAAAGGAGCGTAGAGGGTTGCTTTGGGTTGAACTGTATCCCCCTAAAACTCATGCATTGAAGACCTGATTCCTAGTACCTCAATATGTAACCTTATTTGGAAAGTCGTGGGAGACGTAATTAATTAAGATCAAGTCATGCTGGAGAAGAAGAGACCCTAAGCGAGTATGACTGACGTCCTCATAAAAATGGGAAATCTGGGCACAGGCGCAGGGAGAAAGACACAGGAACATGAACCAGGTCAAGGGAAAGTGTCTACCAACCAATGGGCACCAAAATGACCAATGACACCAGAGGCCAAGAGGAGCAATGCATGGAATCCATTATCCCTTAGAACCTTCCAGCAGGCACTGCCCTGAAACACTTGGAACTCGGGCTCCTAGACTGAGAATTGTGGAACAACATTCCTGTGCTTTAAACCACAAGGCTCGTGGTCCTTTGTTTCAGCCGCCCCAACAAATGAACAGTGTTTGCAGATGTAAAGAGGGAGATGGAAGAAGTCCTCGCAGAGAGGGTGGCATTAAAGTCTTCACGGAGGTGAGGAAGAGTCACTGAACATCTGGGGTAAGAATGTTCCGCGCAGGAGGAAAGCGCGTGCAAAGACCCGGAGGCGGGAGCTTGCCCAGCACGTGGGAGGACAGCAAGAGACCAAGGGGAGAAGAACGGGCTGGAGTCGGGGAGGCCATGGACACCACACTGCGGAGGCCGGCAGATGGTGCCCCGGGAGGCGCAGGGCACTATCTGAGAGCAGCAAGCCACCTAGTGCTCAGGAGTGAGGGGGCTACGCTCGGCAGGAGCTTCCAGAGGGGTGTCTCTGGCCGCTGTGCCGCGGTCTCAGGTCAAAGGCTGGAGCAGCAAGCACACGAGCACCGTGACTTGGACCAGGGAGGGTGCAGGGTGTGTGGTGAGAAGTAGTCAGGCCAAGGAGAACACACGCACACACGCACACGCACACGCGCGCACACACATCTATATCTGTAAACACACACAAACACATACACATAAACAGACACAAATACACACATATATACAAGTATACACATACACACACATATATATCACATACAAATATATACAGATAAAATACACACACATATACAGACACAAAAACACACACATATACAGACACAAAAACACACACATATACAAACACAAAAACACACACATATACACAGACAAATATATACAAATATGTATACAGGCACAAATACACACACAAATATGTACAAATATACACATATATATACAGATGCAAATATACATACACGCATATATATAGATACAAACACATATATATACAGAAACAAATGCACACACAGATATATGCAGACAAATATACACACATGTATATATACTGACACAAATATGCACACAAATACATATATAAAGACAAATATATACACACATATACAGACACAAATACACACACATACATACAAATAAAAACACACACGCACATATATGCATACACAAATATACACACATATAGACACACATGTTTGTTTTTTCTTTAAGAAAAGGTGTGGGCAAGAATGAAGGCAAGCAGAGGTAGGCAGGCAGGAAGGGAGGAAAAAGCAGCATTCTGTTCACTCATTCACTCAAGCATTCACTCATTCTGTTTTGTTGTTCATCTTGTCCCCCCAAACCAGCCTTGGGTCACAAACTTGGGTCCCTGGGATGTATGTGGAGTATGCTAGGCCGGAGATGGTGGACCAAACTGCTGCTCCACCAGAGTGAACCCAGACAGATATTCAAGGAAAATACGTAGCCTTATTTCACTGCAACTTAGTTGTTTGCACCATATAATATATACGTAGCTTTTCATACTTATTGTTCATTATGTTTTATACATAGTAATTACCATGATATATACAGAAAACTAAATGACACATAGATAGATAAGACAATAAATATGGAAAGTCACCCATATTAAGTCATTTGGCTCTCTCATTCTTCTCTCTCCTTATTCGCTTTCCCACTTCCATTCCAAAGAAAATGAGCCTGTGCCTATGGTTGAATTTTATAAAATTGACATTTTTGAGGGTTAAAAACCCAAAACCTCCTTCAGGAGTTAGCCAAGAGTCCCCAAGGGAAGGAAAAGGCGAAACTGCCTGAGGAATCCTTACCACCCCCGTGAAAGGCAGGGCTGCAAAGCAGTGACTTTCAGGCAGATGCAGAAGATTGTCTTTCTCGGGCAGTGGATCCTCATTGGACTGAGACGCACATGGACTCAGCGAAGGGTCTCGTTCTGCCTGGCTCCGCGTCTATAGGATAGCTACCAAGCCGGCATTGCTCCAGAGAGCTGCTGCCCCGGCGCCAGGGACTGGGCAGCCAGTGCTGGTGCACGAGGCTCTGACTTCTGGTAGAGTCAGGACTGGTCCTGTGTAAGTGCTGCTGGCCGTAAGGCTGTCTCGACGCTCTCCCAAAGTCACAATTCGTTTGACTATTGCTTCGGAATGAACAGGTTGCTTCTGAGTTTTTCATATTATACAGGATGCTGCAGTGATAATAGTTGTGTACAAGAGGAAGGATTTTTTTGGAAACATCTGCTTTTTCCTCTTTTTCAATTTACACACATGATGGATAAAGATAAAGGAAAGATGCAGGCAGGTATGAAGGCAAGTAGGCGGGAAGAGAGAGAAGAAAGCCTTTTATTTAGTTGCTCATCCTGTTTGCTAACCTTGTCCCTAAACAAGAATCTGGGCCCTTGGGGTGTATGTGGACTTCACTCAGCTGGAGGCGGTGAGCCTAACTACTGCTCCTCAAAGGTTGCCCCAGTTTTTTTCCTCCTTTATAACCTTTATGCTTATTTATTTTCCCCATAATTTTAATGAAGATATTATCTAGTCGTCAGAAAAGTAAGAACAAACAATATAACTCGGTCAAGTAGATTCATTTCATCATTAATGTTTTGGCATATTTGCCTCCTTTTGATGGCTACTTCCTTTCAACTAGCTCTAACATTTTCCACCTCTGAGTTTTTCAGCGTGCATCCCCCCAAACAAAGACATTCCTTTAATCACAGTATCATTTCCATTCCTAAAACAATTAAATAATAATAGCACATTTAAATCGTCTCTCAAATCTTTTTATAATTACTGTGTTTATAAGTTGGGGTGTGTGTGCGCTAATAAACGACATTCAATCAAGGACAAGGTCATGAATCTATCTTAATCTATAATCATCATCTCCTTCTCTTTTCTTTCATGGCTGTACCTGTGTTTAAAGAGAGCAGACCAAACATTTCAGAGAACCTGCTGTGTTCTCTTGATGGGGAGGTTTCTTTCTTACAGAAACAGCCCTGCGTGTCTACAAAACCTAGTTCCAAAATCCTGAATGCAGTCTTTGTAAGTCATCACAACGCCTGTCAAGCTGACATTCCTGCTGGGAAATATGAATTCCAGCTCAGTGATTCTCTTCTGGGGGCCACTTTGCCTCGGGGACATGAGACTCTATCTGGAGGCATGTTTTGTTGTCACAACTGGAAAGGAAGATGTTAACGGCCTTTGGTACTGAAGACCAGGGATGCTTCTCCACAGCCTGTGACGCACAGGGCAGCCTCTCACAAAGGTACAGCCTGGTTCAAACTATCAGTGGTGCTGAGGTGGAAACCTACTCTGGTCTATGACTCTGACATCAGCTGGCTCTATGACCTTGGGCAATGTCTCCTGTCTCTGGGCCTGTTTGAGTGGCTCTTGCCAGCCCCACGCAGCTCAGGTGGGCGAGACCAGCTCGTCATCTCTGCAGCTCCGACTGGATAACTCAGGAACATTCCTCGCCCAGCCCTCCTGTGCGACTGACAGCAGGTCAGCTTCACATCCTGTCTCATTGCTGACATCCTCTTTCACATACTGCAGACGGACTATTTTGGGACCAAACCATAGGGGACAGTGTGGAAAGACCCAACCACGAGACACAGGGTTGTGGCTGAACAATGCCACATAGTGTTGCCCTTGTCTGGAGACTTTTCATAATTGACCCATGTCCATGTTTCCATTCCTTCATTGTCAGTCCGCGAGATATGTGGGATCTTACCATCTTTTTTCAGACCAGGAAACTGAGAATGAGAGCAGGTAGGTGACTTCCCCCAGCTGGTACAGGGTAGAGCTGGCTTCCAAGTCACCTTTGGGGATGTGGAGTGTCACTGCTCTCCCGCCTGCAGCCGAAGTCTCAGGGCAGGGGCAGCGACCCCTAAGACAAAAAGCATCTAAGAGCAGTCACACTGCCCTGCTCTCAGCTAGACCAGAGTCCCTCATCTGAGCAGCCAACAGGGAAGGACTTGGCATTTCCTCCTGTCATTTCAAAATGGGTGGGGTGGGAGGACAAAGCTAGGAGGTATCAGGAGTTGGTGGAAATGACTAGAATTCCAATGTCAGAAGTAGAGAAGATGTGAGATCATCCCCAGCTCAAATTCTTTTTCTTTTTCTTTGGAAAGGGAAGGTGCAGGCAGGAATGAAAGCGAGCAGAGACAGGCAGGCAGGAAAAGAAAGGAGGAAGTGTTTTATTTATTTTATTTACTTGTTCCTCTTGGCTGGTCCCCCACGCCCTGGGTCCTGAACCCTGGTTCTTGGGATGTATGTGAGCTGTGCCCTCTGGGCTTAACTGCTCAGCCACCAAGGTAAGCCTGGATTTTCCACTGCAGTAGATTCTAACAGCCATGATACCTGCCCATTGTGTGTTGACTGTCTGGGGCTGAGTGGGTGGAAAATAATGGGACTTGCAGTGACAGCGAGGTTGGGAGCTGATCTAAGTCATGGTTAGTATTCAGTGTGCTTTTTTTTATCCTCAAGGAAAAGAAATGAACTCTCCATTTTTCTCCCATGTTTTTGTCATCCTTTGTGTGAGGGAGGCAGTGCGGTTTCAGAAAGAGTTTTAGAATCCAGTCCTGGGTTATAATGCCGATGTGGGGTTGAGACTATCACCAAAACCCTGAGTTTTCGTATCTGTAAAATGGGTATTTTAGTTCCCATCTCTCAGGGGTTTTCCATTCTTGAGGAAAGTCTTGCTAACCAGTTTATATTCGCTCTTACTTTAGAAAGGGTCACGTTGCAGGGTTCTTGAGTTATCAACTTTTTCATATGCGGATGTGTGCAAATCTTATGGGAGGCAGGTATAAACACACATGCACACACGCATGCACAGAGCAGCCACCAGTCAGGATTTCCCTCCAAAACTGCTCTGGACCCATGCCCTTTGGACAGATCTGAGCGAATGTCTTGGGCGATCACAGCTGGAATAAAACACACCAATGAGTTCTAATTAAACGTCTCCCCTAAGGCAGCCTGGAAATTACACTTTTACAAAGAGGATCAGAGAGGTTTGTGTGCAGCTGACCCTCGGGCTGGTAACTAAGTGTCGGGGTCTCCAGGCAGCCTGGAGGCTGCTTCTCCAGACCCCCAGCCAGCCTCCTGCAGCAGAAACGCCGCCCTATTTGCCTTCCTCGGTTGGCTTTGCCCAGAAATCCACCCACTGGGACTTCTTGGGGCTTTCCAGAGCCTTTTGCCAAGCGATGCCGTTAGTAGAACCTGTGCTGAGCGACCTCGTCTGCAAAGTTTCTTAACATCAACACAGAATTGGGAGGAACACACTTAGATGTGCTCTGTTCTCTTCTAGGAAACAGCTTCAGCAGCAGGGAAACCTGGAGAACTTGCTGGGAGACACGTGGTCACCTCCCTGACCCGTGGACTCCTGACAGCTTGCTTGTCTCCACAGGTTGGTGGCAGGTGCACTCACAGTTTGCATTGAATGCTCTGCTGTGTCTGTCTTGAGACTCTTAATGATATTCGAACAAGGGACTCCGTGTTTCCATTTTGCACTTGATCATACAAATTGTGTGGCTTGTGACCCGTCTGGGCCTTTGCACATGCTCTTCCCTGCTTGGAATGCTTTCCCCACCTCGCCTGCTCCTAGTTTTCTTGCCTTCTTCCCTTCCTTCCTCCTTTTCATTCATTCTTTCTTTTTTTTTAAGAGAAGGAAGAAGCATTTTGAAGGAAGAAAAGAAGTCTAAAGGAAGGAAGGAAAGAAGGAATGAAGGAGGGAAGAAGATGAGAGGGAGGGAGGAAAGAAGGAAGGAAGGAGGGAGGGAGGGAGCAAGGAAGGAAGGGAGGGAGAGAGGGAAGGAGGAAAACATTTATTTTCCTGGAACTTTACAGTGGTCCACATCCCAACCTCCAGCTTAACACATGAGCCACCAGGGTGCACCTTCTTTCTCCCTTTCTCATTCTCTTCCTTCTGTCAACAGTTGGTGCATGTCTCTTCCGGGCTTCACCCTGTGCCAGGGGCCAGAAGTTCTGGGTCAACCGGACAGAAACCTGTCCTTGTTCTCCTGGAGTTTATGGTCTGCTGAAGGAGGTAGACAAACAAAATCATAAGGAAACAAAACGATCGATTAGAAAGCACGGTCCTGGTGGAGTAGTGGTTGGAACCAGTTTACGTACATCCCAGGGTCCTGAGTTCGCCTCCCCAGTCCACAGGGAACAACCAAAATGAGCAATAAAATAAAATAAAGAAATCTTCCTCTTCCTCTCTCTTCCTGCCTGCTCCTCTTCTCACCTTCCTTCCTGTCTGCACCTGTCCTTTAAACAAGGTAAAAGAAAGCAGAGTCATAGTCCCTGCTGTGAAGGACACACACAGATGCTGAAAGGAGAATGACAGTGGTTGGGGAGGGGCAGGGGCCACTGCGTGGAGGGTGGACAGGGGTTTCTGGTCAAGGCTCCACCTGTGTCCCCTTTCTCTGTGTACTTGGAAGAGCTGACTACTCCTGCTTGAGACCAATCTGTCCTGATTTCCCACATGTCTGTGTTGGCCACACATGGCAGCCATATTATGCAGTCATGTCCGTCTCCCCTAGTGGGGCGTGTCCTGTGAGGTGTGGGAGCATGGAGATCACGTGGGAAGCATTTTTGCCTCCTCTTACTCTGTCAGAGCTTTATAGGCAATAACCGGTGTCCCACGCTGGGCTGCTCTACCTCAGTGGTTCTCAAAAGAGGGCAGGTGAATTAGTCCCACCACCAGGGACATTTGGCCACATCTGGAGGTGGTTTTGACCCTCATGACCTGGGGTGGGGGTGCGCCTGGCATCCAGCAGGTAGAAACCAAGCCAGTCTCCTTTTATTGCTCTTCACTTCACTGTGCTTCTCAGATATTGCGCTTTTTGCATGTTGAAGGTTTGTGAAAACTGTCCAGCAAATAAATCTACAGATGCCATTTTCCAGCAGCATGTGCTCACTTTCTGCCTCTGTGTCACATTTAATTACGGTGTGTACATTGTTTTTGTTGCTTTCAGACACATGCCATTACACAGCTAATAGACCACAGTCGAGTAGGCGAACTCTGGTGGCTCAGGCACTGAGCTGGTGGCTGGGGCGCAGACAGAGGACAGGCCAAGGACCCAAGTTCCCAACCCAGGGCAGGAAGAACAGCCCCAAATAAACAAATGAATAAACGTGCTTCTTCCTCCCCTTCCTTTCTCCCTCCCCTTCCTTCTTTCCCTCCCTCCCTCCCTTCCTCCCTCCCTTCTTTCCTCCCTTCCTCTCTCCCTTCCTCCTTCCTTCCTTCCCTTCTGATCTCTTCCCCTTCTTTCCCCTTCCTTCCTTCCATTCTCCCTCCTGATTCCCCCTTCCTTCCTTGCCCGCTTCCCTCCCCACTTCTTTCCTCTTTTACCACCTCTCCCTTCCTTCCTCCTTTAAAAAACAAGTAGACAACAGTATAATGTAAACATAACTTTTACATGCACTGAGAAACCAAAACCGCTGTGAATTCACTTTATTACACCATTTGCTATACTGCAGCGCTGGGACCCGAGGCTGCAGTGTCTCTGAGGTGATGCACCACCCCATGGCCCTCCGGCCCCAGGACAGCGCCCATACCCGGGGGTTAGCAGCCTCCCAGTGTCGGCAGAGCTTGGGCTCTGGGTCTCACCCTCAATTCCCTGTACAGATGAAGATGCTATTTGACATTTTAACTGGCAAGACCCCTCCCCTGCTTTTCAGAAGGATCACACTGAAGAGAGTCTTCAGGAAGCCCCTCATGGCCACCCATGTCTGTTCTGAGAGCACAGGTGTCTGCCGGCCCTGAGCCTCACCTCCGCCCGTTGCGTCCAGGAGCTGCCTTCGCCCTCGCTGGACGCAGAGACTTTCTCGGGCCAGCAGGTCACCCAGCACCCCTCTGCTTCTCCTGAGGCAGCTAACGCCGCCCGTTTCCCCTGCGGCCAATACTTCTGAACTCGCCAGGAGCCCAGGAATGTGACTGAGCAAGTTCAAAGGCAAAGAGCTGCTGAAGGGGTTTGGATCTGAGGGAGGAAGGAAGGCCGGAACTGAAATGGGTAAGAGCGCTTCTGAAGCGCAAGCACTTCCCGGCGGAACCTTCCTGGCCCAGTTTCAAGGGCGCTATTCACACTCTGGGCCCTGACTCTTCTGAAGAGAAGAAAGTGATGGAAATTGCAAAGTCACACAGCTCAGAGTGTGCATACTGGGGTCGAAACCCAGATTCTATTTTTTTCCTGATCCCAACATATAGACTTGTTCTCTGTCACTGAGCTTCATAAGTTATGCTGTCTGTGCTTTTATTATTTCCTTCTCTTCCTTTGCAATCGTGTGTGTGTGTGTGTGTGTGTGTGTGTGTGTGTAGGTATGGAAACCAAGGTAAAAAAAAAAGAAAGAAAAATAAAACAATAACAGCAAAAAAGAAATAAGGGTCAGGAGAAAAGGAAACAGAAACATAATGATAGGAAAAATAAAATGAAGTGAAGTACAAGAATACGACTGGGCATGCCCTGGTGGAGCAGCAGTTGAGTCAATCGCCTCCAAAGGAGCACAGACCACATACCCCCTGAGTTCTAGTCCTAGGTCTGGGGGAAACAACCAGTGTGAACAACTAAATAAAAATAAAATAAAGATGCCTCTTCCTCCTCTCTCTTCCTGCCTGCTCACCTTCATTCCTGCCTGCACCTTCCCTTAAAAAAAACCAAACAAAACAGTACCGAAACCCAGGGCTATAACAGACATTGACTCTGAGCTTCCTAGCAGTCAAGGCAAAGAGGGAAATAGCACCAATAGCTTTTTCCCCCTGATATTTCTAGAGTTTAAAATAAAATAAATATGTTAAAATTCAGATTATAATCTCTATTTCCAAAAAGGAAAAGCTAGCTTGGCACCGAGAGAGAAGAGAAGTTTCTCCCTTGGGTTCTTCTAAAAGTAGAGATGGAAAATCTATTCATCACTGACATTTGTTTTGGGGACATCAGGTGACCGGGGACAAATTTTATTTTAGATGCAAATATTGTTAATAAATGAGGTGGACCAAAGAGTAATGCGATGTGTCAGTGGACTGAAGTTTCCTTGACAATGTGAAAGAAAACAAGAGATGTGCTTGCATCAGTTCCTGCAGGCTGAGAATGCAGCGGCCAATGCCCGCCTCAGCATCTCACACAGAGAGCCTGGGTCCTCACTCCCGGGATCTGCTCTTTGGGTTTTACTGGATCTTATCAAGCAGAGGAGGAGGCTCCACCTCCATGCTTGCAGAATTTCCTCACAGGTCAAAAAAGGAACCAGGTGAGGTGCGGGATGGCTCTTAAAATCCCTGCGGAAACTGGTCTATGACGTTTCTGCTGGAATTTCCTTGCTCAGAGCAGCTTCTGTGGCTACACCCAGCTCAGGGGGTAGAGAAGTGAACCCCACCACATTCCTAGAAGGAGGAGGAACCGGACATAGCTGGTGGACCCAGCTAATGATTCTTTATGGAGGACACTTTTAAGCGTTTCTTTTGCTACCTT
>RJWH01002930.1:74885-176880 GCA_004363575.1 Solenodon paradoxus
TGCTGCCCCCCCCCCCCAAGGGCATGCTGCATTTTAGCTTTTTCAGTTGTTCATTTTAGTTGTTTCTCCCTGAGTCCTGGGCTGCAAACCCGGGTTCTTGGGTTTCGTGTGGACTGCTCCCCAGGCACGGGCTGAACCCCCGAGGCACCAGGGCCCCCCGACTCTTTTTTAACGTGATGCTCTGGGCGAACTTGTTGGATAGATGCTGTTAATGGGTTCCGCATTCAAAGGAGAGTCTTCGGGTCAGAGCGGATGTAACACATCTAATCTATCTGCTGATCTGATGTGTGACTGTGAGTCTTCTTTTTCTTTGTCCGCTGGCCTGTCTTTCTCATCAGTTAATCAGGATATCCTCTGAAGCTGAAATTCCCTGCCAAGATAGGAATTTTCTTGAGTTCTGTTTCTTCCTGCTACACTTAGCTCTTGGCAGCTTCTGCCTGCATTGCTCCTATGTGCTGTGGGCTTGGCTGCTGTGTACCAGGGAAAGTTTAATTACTATTGACTTCCTCCCTGCCTCCCTGCCATTAGCTTGTGATATTCTCCTTGGCATCTCATCCGAAGCAGATCCAATACACTGAATAATTAGTGGGAACTGGTGCCAGCTGGTGAGGTCACAGCCCCAACCCCAGAACTTGACAGCCAGGGCCCTGGAGCTCAGGTCACCAGCAGGACTCGGTCTAAGGTAGGATGTCTCCTTTTCCCCTTGGCCATCTCCCTTCTTTTTGTGGCTAATTATTCTTTTTCCAGCTTATATAAAAATGCTCTTCTCATACAACTTCAGGTCAGTCTTTCCCAACTGTTTCCCCCAAATGCATTTTCTATGGAAATTTCAATTTTATGGGAGCCACAGGAGGCTGAGAAAACAGGAAAATGAGTGGGAAGACATGTTACCCTTTTCTCATTAGATCAGATCGAACAATTTTTCATTCTTTTGCTCATCCATCGCACAGTTGTTATACAGACTCTTCTTTATGCTCCATATGCAGGAAGAAGTTTCGAGAGATAAAGAAAGTTCGAGAGATAATGTGGGAAGTAAGAGGAATGACATAATGATTAATTTTCTGCCTTTTTATTCCTGCTTCATTAGTTGGCGATATTATGCATATTTCAGGAGACCATATTCACATCTCGGTGTGCACATTGCACCACGCTAGAATTCGACTGATGACCACCACTATGCATTTCACCCCTTAGAGGTCCTTCCACACCCCTCAGCCATGGTCTTGATTTTAGTGTCTAAGAGAATTTTATTGTCTTCGCTTTGTTTTGTTTCTTTCTATTCCACATGTGTATGAAACCATCTGGCATTTTTTTTTCTCTTTCTGACTTATTTTGCCTAGCCTAATCACAAGTTCCATCCAAGTTGTTGCAAAAAGCAAGATCTCCTCCCCAGCCTGTTTTTTGTTGTTTTTCTTTTTATAACTGAGTAGTATTCCACTGAGTATCTCAACCACAGCTTCTTCATTCAGTCATCTGTCAACAGGCATTTAGGGTGAGTCCACGTCTTGAGACTGTGAATTGTATTACGATGAACATAAGGGTGCGATACCTTTTCCAATTAGTATGTTTAGTTTTAATTTTTTTTTTTTTTAAAGGAAAGGTGTAGGCAGGAATGAAGGTCAGTAGGCAAGCAAGCAGGAAGAGAGAGGAGGAAGAAGCATTTTTTATTTTATTTTTATTTAGTTGTTCACACTGTCTTCCCTCAGACCCAGGACTTGAGCCCAGAGGTATGTGACCTGCACTCCTTTGGAGGCGATTAACCCAACCTCTGTTCCTCCAGGGTACACCAATATGTTTATGCTCTTGAGATTTATACCTGGAAGTAGAATTGCTGGGTCAAATGGTAATTCCTTTTTTGTTTATTTATTTGAAGAATCTCCATACTGTTTTCCATAGAAGGCACTCTAACTTATCTTTCCACCAACAAGGTAAGACAGTTCCTTCTTCTAGGACATGATCTTTATATGCAAGGGATTTGCAGTCTGAGAAAGGTCATCAATTCAAAGAAGATGGTCTCAGGGGTTGAAAGATGGGTCAGAAGTGGAGTTCAGGTCTTATGCCAACAGCTCAAACGTGCAAGTCCTTTCTTTGGTGGACATGAGTCCAGGCCCCCTCAGCCTCTGTATCTTTGTCCTCCTTTGAATCTCATGTCCTCTTCTTAGATCTCAAAGCATCTGAAAGTATTGAGCCAAATCTAAAATCAGTTCCTCTAACAAGAATGAAGAATGCAGAAGTTGAGTTGGACTTTAGGCTCAGGATGAAAGAGAAATAAGCCAGGCTCACAGAATGGCACTTGACTGTGATCAGGGCAAAGACGTAAGTAAGCTGGAGCCTAGGGCTTCCCAAAGTGCTAGATCCAATTCAGAACTATCATTTCATTTTAGGCGCTACACACAATAATTATGTCTATGTATTTTTAGTGAATCTGAGAAAGAAGATAACCAGTATCTCAACCCCATGTTAAACACTGCCATTTGCAGTCAGGTATTTGTTCCATCAACAGGTCGTGAGAATCATTTGGGCCTAGCATTGTTCTAGCCTCCAGGATCTCGAAGCAAACAGATGAACACCGCCACCTCCAGAGAGCTTGCATTAAACCCAAAGAGATGATAGAAATGATAAAGAGGAGATGATTTAAGGAAAGGAAGCCACAGACCTATCAGCTCTGCCACTTCTGCACGAGGAAACTGGAACCAGTTTCTTAAGCTCATGGTGCCTCAGTTTCCTTCTTGGCAAAAGTGGGGCTCATCATAGTGTCTTCGCTACTAGCGTTGCTCTGACCCCCGTGTGAGGTCATAGTACAGAGTGCACACAGAGCCTGGAGTACAGCGGACACCGTGTGTTTGCTCATTGTTTTCTTCAAGCACGAGATGAACGTACTGAAGATGAAGTAGACATCGTCCCAACAACTTGTTAAGAGAACTTGTTAAGATGTGTTTCCCAAGTTCCACCCAGAGATCACAGCAAGACAGATGTGGGGCAGGACTCAGGTTTTAATGCCCCTCCCCTGCCTGAGCATGAACCGTCAAGGGGCAGCTCTTTTGTTTTTGTTTTAAACACACACACACATATACCACATTGATTCAATTCTAAGTCACACTTTTCTTTTTTTGACATTTTAATGTCCACCCAAATTGGATGTGGCTTACATTTGAAGGTAGTTTTGCAAACAAATCTTGAGAAATTGGAGTGCGGGTTAGCTCACTTGGTGGCAGCTTGGTATCAAATATCTATCTATATCTATATCTCTATATATACATGCATATATAAAAATATATATTAAAAGGGCATACAGGAAGAGAGGGGAGAAAGCATTTACTTATTTTATTTAGTTGTTCATCTTGGTTGTTCCCCCTTGGACCTGGGACATGAACTTGGATCTTTGGAATGAGTGTGGACTGTGCTCCTTTGGAAGGGTAGGATATAACTACTACTCCACCAGGGTGCACTTACCATTTTTTCTCTTTAAGGAAAGGTATAGGCAGGAATGAAGGTGAGCAGGAAAGCAGGCAGGAAGAGAGAGCAGGAAGAAGCACTTAATTTTATTTAGTTGCTCATCTTGCTTCTACCCCCAGGTCCAGGTCTCGAACCCCAGTCCTTGGGATGCAGGTGGGTTGCACCAGTAGGAGGCAGCAGACACAACCACTAGAGCACCAGCGAGCACCAAGGGGGAGTCAGGGCTCAGAGAGGGATCCTTGGGGGTGGTTCAGGGAGCGCTCTCCTGGGTCCCATGGAACGCTGGGGGACAAGCAGCTGGGTTCTGCAGCGGTCACAGCAGGTGTGAAGAGACAGGACAGAGCTGACCACCTTGAGAAGACCCCACAGTGTGCTGTCCCTGCACACAGCCTGCTGAGTTGAGCTCAATGGAAACCTGCCAAAATCCATGCTTCTGGAATTGTGACGCGCTTGCAATTGGGGGCTGAGTTATGGCACCCAGAAGCCCAAGCTGCCCCTCCGATAAACACGGATTGCAGGAGGATCTGGGGGTCACAATCTGTAGTGCTCCCGAGTCCCCTTTGAACAGCAGCCCCAGCCCCAGGGATTCAGAGATGATGAGAACTGTGAAGAGTCCTTTAGGCTCAGCTCCTCAAAGAGAAGCCACTGGTCCTGCTCTGAGACTTTTTCAGGAAGCTCGGCTGGAAGTAACTTGCAGTAAGTGTCCCTTTCCCAGCCCTGGAATCTGACAGACAGACTCCAGCTATGATGCCAGGCACCTTGTGCCCTCAGGCAGGCACCGTTGCTCAAGCCTTCTCCTCTGTCATGGGATAAAGGATGCCTGGCTGTGTAGGGGACATGCTGGGCCTGCCACTTGGCACCGAGGCACAGCTCCTTGAGACCCGCTTGCTATTAATTTCTAATCACAAAAAAAGCGAACTGGCACCCAGAAACTCAAGAAAGAGGAAGATCCTGGCGGTGCAAGCAATGAGGGAACTTCACTGGGTATAAAAATATCGAAAGGGTGTGTGGCTAAGAGACTAGAGATCAGTGTTCTGGGGACCTAATGGCTTTGTGCCCTAAAAGCACAGAGCTCAGCCTGGGATGTAGCTGTGTGCCTCAGTCAGGACACTGGAGGCACTCACACGGGGAGGGGGTTCCCCTTGGGGGATGCAGACACACACACTCACAAACACACGCTCGCACTCACACTCCGTGCTCTCTGTCTGTTCAGTCATTTTGTGTCTTCGAGGAGAAAGGAAAGAGAAATAGGATAAGGGTGGGTGGGGAAAGGGAAGAGAAAGCCATGTGAAAAAGGGAAGGAAAGGCCTTGGGAGTGGCCTTTTCTCATTCAGATCTGCTCTTAGGATGGGTTCAACTGGGATGGCTGAGGGATGGCTGTGTGCACTCCCCAGCTGGGCCCTGAGAGTGGAGTTGATGCACCCACAGTTGAATAACACACCCTCCCCCAGCTGGGATCCACCAGGAACTCTGGAATGTGACCCTATTTGGAAAGAGCAACTTCACAGACAAACTTAGCTAAGATAAGATCATAGTGGTTGAGGGTGGGCCCTGCATGCAAGGACAGGTGTCCTCATAAGAAGAGGACGACTGATTTAAAGTTACTTGTGAGGGCATAGCTTGGTGGCTCAGGCGTTAAGTCTGTGGATCTGGCCTTGCCCACGTGAAGCCTAACAACCTCAGTTCAAGACCCAGGGTGGGGGAAGGGAGAACCCATCAAAATGAGGAGCTAGATGAATAAATATTGCTTTTTCCTCCTCCCTCAGCCTGCTTGTTTCCCTGCCTTCATTCCTGCCTGCTTCCTTCGTCTTAAAACAAAACAAAACAGTTACTTTTTTGGTAAGGTAGCAAACTGCAAAAAAACAAAAAAAAAATGACAGAGAAGAGAGGAAGAGACACAGAGATACAGACAAATACAGGACAAAGGCCATGTGAAGACAGAGGTGGAGGGTGAACGGTTGTGCGGACAAGTCAAGGCATGCCAGGAGTGCCCACGGAAGCTACGAGGAGCCACGAGAGGATTCTCTCAGGGCCGCCAGGGGCATTGTGGCCTGCTGGGAACTGTAAGAGGAGTTCTGTTCTGAGGCACCCAGTTTAGGGCGATTTGTTATAGGACACTCCTAGACCCTCCCAGGCACTCCTCATTTTGCAAACATTCTATGAACGGACACCTTGTGCTGATCAGAATCCAGTCCCACTTTGCATGTTCTGTGGTAACCGAGTTCTAGTTTCAGTTAACATGAAACTGCAAAAGGAGAAAAGGAAGACGGCCTGCGCGCGCGCGCACACACACATGCACACACGCACAATTCCCGTAAAAAAAGCACACGCAACTGACCATCAAGAGGAGAGTAGGACAAGGGGCCTGAGAGGAGACTCGGAGGGGCAGGACTGGCTGATTTGGACGGGCTTCCAGGGAGCAGCGCGTGCTGGTGCTCCTTTTGCAGTAAAGAACACAGATTCTCGGAAAAGTTGCCTGGTCACACGGGGACGGTGGGTGCCTCTGCTGCTTCTTTCAAGATTCCCGTTCTGACTCCATCACTCACTGCTTCCGCCATCATCTGCCGGGGCTGTCGCCTCACCTGGGGGACGGTGGTCGAACACCTGGCTGCACCTGGAAACGCCTAGACCCAGTCATTCTCTTTTACTGTCAGCAGTGTCCTGCTTTGCATTTTAAAAAAAGAGAACAATCAGGCTGGTTGTGTTTTCTGTTTTTCAAACATGAAATGATATCATATGAAACATGCTTTTCTTTTCTTTCTTTTTTAAAATCATGCTTTTCAAACAACAATTTCTCTGGAGATTCTGACACCTAGTTTCGCTACCCTAGAGGGGTTCCCTGATTAAACCACTCGAGGAGCTCCCTGGTGGAGTAGAAGTTGTGTCCCCTGCTTCTGGCCGAGAGCACAGTCCACACACGTCCCAAGGACCTGGATTCACATCCCGGAGCCAGGGGGACAACCAAGATGAACTAATAAATAGAATAAAGAGGTTTTTAGTCCTCCCTCTTCTTGCCTGCCTGCCCCTTTCCTTAAAAAAAAAAAAAAAAAAAAAAAAAAAAGCTGGCGTCTGAATCACTTCCAGACAATACCGTGTAGGGTTTTAGAGCAACGCATCAGGAGTTGGGCAGAATTGCGTTTATAACTAAGGACTAGCTGCCATTAAGTATGTGATCTTGGCAATGCATTTACCACCACCGTTGTCCCACCTCGGAGGGCCAGCTTTCCTTCAGGAAATGGACCTCATCACAGGGCAGAAGCCAGAAAATGGTTGTGATGATGACATGATGTGTGTACAACTCTTAGAGGAATGCTTGTCATAAAAGAGTGATTTAAAACTCTCATGATTTCAAGTTTGCAGTTTCCTCGCGCCTGGCAGGAGGCAACGCTTGCCGAGGGGAAGAGTGCGACGCTGCAGAGTCTGCAGCCAGTGAGGAGCGTGCGACAGCTGACAGACGGTGACAGGCCACTGAGAGTTACTGCCCAGGAGGCAATTGCACTGATTTCTGCTTCTTCTTCCAGTGTTCCTGCTTCTTTGACTTTCGTTGCTTTTAAGTTTGTGGTTTGCCCCAAACAAGGCAGGATGATACTGTGGGGAGAACGTGAAAAATGCATCATCATTCAGGGCTGTTTCATTGCAAGAATCAGAAATGCTTCTGAATTTAATTCTCAACAGAATTTTCTAGGACTCGGGAGACGCCCCAGAACTGATGAGACAGGCTCGACACAGCAAGTCTAAGTGTCGCGAGTCCGGAGACAATGGGTGTGTCCAGGGCCAGGGACCAGAAAGCGTGGACCGGGGCTCTGTGTTCTGCCTGGGATCACGCAGACTCTCGGTCCTGGGAGGGAAGCTTGGGTTAGTCTCCCGGGCATCAGCGTGGCTAGAAGACAGCAGGGCCCTCTCTCTCGCTTCTGTTAAGACCCCTCATGTGGGCACGCCCTGGTGGAGCAGCGGTTGGGTCAGTCACCTCTGAAGGATCAGGTCCCAGATCAGGGAAGAAACAACCAGTGTGAAGCACTAAATAAAAATAAAATAAAATGCTTCTTCCTCCTTTTTTCTCCGTTTGCCTGCCTATTCGCCCTCATTCCTTAAAAAAAAAAAAGAAAAAAAAGACCACGCCTATGAGGTTCATCCTGGGCAGCTCACATACATCCCAAGGTCCATGCTTGTTTCCTGGGGCCAGAGGGAGCAACCAAGGTAAAAAACTGTCTCAAACAGCTGCTTCTTCCTCCCTCAGTAAACAGCCAGACAACATGCTGCCTCCTCCCCTCTCCTCCTGTCTGCCCGTCTACTCACCTTCATTCCTGCCTGCACCATTTCTTAACCAAAAAAAAAGAGACCATATTGGAGAAGAGGAAATTCCAAAAGGAGACGAGGTGGGTTAGTAAAGGAGAGGAAGGGTGTCAGGCAGCCCGGCAACACAAGGGTTCCCCCCACGTGAGCGAGACAATCTCGAGTCCCTGTTCCGACTGCTCCTGACTATCCCCACGTGCTGTGCGCGAGGCCTTGCGTGGCCTGCACTTCAGCTTTTCTGCTGTGCGGTGAGGCGGTCGGCTCAGGGGAGCTGAGGCCCCGCTGTTCAGAATGTTCTGACCCCTGGCAGCTCCCACTGCTCTGACCTCCCATTTCCTTGTGTTGAAACCTCCCACAGTCACAGGTGACTGACTTCTTCAAGTCAGACACCGGTTCCTGAAGAGCTGATGGCCCCGGAGGGGCCTGCGGGAGCAGCCGCGCAGGCGGCGAGGGAGGCCTTCCATGATGGTGTTAAGTGAGGGGGTGGCCTGCGGGGCTCCTGGGGGAACTGGCTCGAGATGCCCGTTGGGCCTGAGGCATCCGGTCACAGCTTCCAGGCTGAGTGCAAAGTTCTGCTTCAGGTGCCACTGAATTCTTCACGCAGCTGTGCTCCCACGGCGGGAGGGTCGCGCCCCCATGGACTGTCTCGAGCGTGTTTTGTCTGGGCCCTTTCTGTGTCACACAGGGTTCTTGGTTAAAGGTTCAAGGCAGCAGAATCAACCTTTATAAAGTGTAGGTGGTCACAAGCCACAGTGGTTGCGGAAGTTTCCAGCCTTTCTAAAGAGCAGAGTGGGTGAAATGGCCGGTGCTCCAGCGGGGAGCTGGAGCAGAGCTAGGCGCCACTCCACTCTTCTCTTTCTTAGGTGGAGGAACGTGGGACATTTGCTTCATTTTTCTCCTGAGTCTTTTTTTTACTGAATCTGTAAGGTGAGCAGAATCACAGCTACCTATTTATAAAGTTGTCACGAAGATTAAGGAGAAAATGCATGTGAAGTGTCTATATAGTACTAGGCCCACAGAAAACACTTGATAAATGCCAGTGCAGTTATTACTTTAATTTTTATGAATATATCCCGGTTAGAAAGCACTTACTATCTGCGACTATCTGGCCCAATGTCCAAGGACTGAGCCACGCTGCAGAGCGACACATGGGTGCGTGGCTGTGTGTGTGATGAGCATTATTTAGTTCCGGACCACAAAGGTGTGCAGAGTCAAGTGTTCTGGAACTCAGCACCATGACTCACACCATAGGGATGGTGATGCCATAACCAGAAGAGCCAAACCAACATGGCGGGAATGACATGACCTCCCCCACTGCAGTCTGTCCTGAGACAGAGCAGTTTGAAACCCTTCCTGAGGCCCCTGGTGATCTGACTTAGGGCCTATCCTGTGGGCCTCATCTTGTGTTATCCGCTCCCATTCTGGGTTGCTCTGCCGACCCTGAGCATATGTTCCTTCCTCCCACGACAAGAGTCTCATGTATTTGACTTGACCGACTCATACCATCCTCCATGTCTTGGCAGCAGACCGTCCTTGAACTCCTGGGATCTTAGATACCCTCCTAACACTCTGCTCTTCCTCAACCCACTTGGGACCCTTGAACCTGTCTACCTAACTGTTGGTGTCAGTATTTGTTCAATGTCACCTTCCTGCACTGGATGATTGCATCTGTGTCTTCCACTCTGGGCACCCATAACTATTTGTCGGCTGGGCAATCTGGGGGTGGGGTAAGACCTGACATGGACTTCTGATCTGGGCCTTTCCATAGCTGAGGAGATCATCCTGAATTCAGGTGAACAAGGAAAACATTATTTCTCTCAGAAGACCTGGGGTCTCCAGACTCCAACTCAGCCAAAAACGAGTAGAGGAACCTTGGGAAGATTGTATCTTTATCTAGGGGCTTCATCTAGAAAGCCAAGACTAAGTCTTCAGCTGTCTGACATATGTCCCCTGTCTGAACCCTCACACACCGTGGCAGGGGCAAGCTCCTTGGGGTGTAAACTTGGTGCCAATCACTTTGTGGGCATGGATCTCAGCACACGAGCTTATTGAGCACGTTTATTTAGCTACGTTACTTGAATCTCTTCTCTGTGTCTAGTCTGTGGTAAATACCAGAAACATCAAAGTACACAGGCAATCAGCTCCAGCTCCAATGGCTGCCATAAGCGATTTCCACGCAGGGCAGTTGCCCAGAAGTGGCAGACAGCAGAGAAACCAGGTGATAAATGGAATCAGAAAGACCCTCTGACAGTTTCTTGCCTATATGACCTAGAGGATGTTCCCTGATGACTCCTGGAGTGTTTTCATCCTTTGGGGATGTGAGATAAAGCACAATAGGTTAATAATCTGCTGAATAAAAAGGGTGTCACTGTGCTATCTGTAATTTCTTACAATGAACAAGATAAGATAGAAAAGGGAACCAGGGGAGCAGAGATCTGGAAGTGCTTCCTGGAAGAGGTGTCCTTCAAAGAGAGACAAGGGTGTGTGTGTGCAATAAACATCATTCAGGCCCAGCGAGGAACAGGGCAGAGAATGCACTTGGCATCTCAGAGAAAATGCAAGTAGCCTCCATAAAGTGGTAGAGAGTGAGGGAGCCACAGAAGGGATATGTCAGCTGGAGGCAGACCACAGCAGACACGAAGATATTTGTACTTACAGTCAGATCCAGGATAGACACTGAATTCTTGTAGGGAGTGACCTTGCGACCAGGTTAGAGGAAGGCAGAAGCTACTGCAGAGAACCAGGCCCACAAAGATGGTGGGCAGAAAGGTGTGGCTGTGGGCCTCTGGACAGAAGAGAGGTAGCTAGGAGGTGGGCTGTAGAGGATATGTGATGCGTTAGAAGTAGAGGGTAAGGAGGGAAACAGCAGGAGGCCATTCTCATTTACTGAACCTGAGCTGGGCCCTTTCTCATCTCAAGTCTCCTTGAGTTGTCTCCAAAGGCCTAGCCACATCCCCCTTTATTTCCATTTCCCCTGCAAATGGGGAAAGTCAGGCCACAGAGGGTATCTGCCCTGGGCACAACTGGGGACACAAGCAGATGGAGACTCAAGTCTGTGCAGCTTTAGAAGCCAAGTGTCTTCAGCTACGACAATAGTTTCTAAACCTACTTGTTCATCCCTCCCCTTTGTGGAGCTTAAAATAGCAGGGGACCCTGGGCCCATCTGGGGAACATCTGTGGTGAGTGGTGACTGGGAATGAGCCAGGTTTTGAAAATCTCTGGGCTGTTCCAGGCAACTTTGCAAGACCTTGCACCACAATGACACAGTGAGTGAAACCTGAGAATGCTAGAACGGTGCTTTGTTTGCCCACCTTTTCCTTTAATGAAATGTCTTTCCTCTACCAGGTGGGCTCGCAATCACAAGCAGGGCCCCAGTGTTCCCACCAGAGGGATGTTGGGAACCAAGTTGATCAACCAGCCTGGGGGTGGGTCTGGGACCCTAGGAGACCAATGAGAATCCTTTCTGAGGCTTTTGCCTGGGGATCTAGGGATCCTCTTTCTTTGCAGAGGCCATGTCCACTGGTAGCCATTGTGGCAACCATCTCGGCCCCAGGTGGGGAGCTCCTGATGGAGATGAAGACATGGAAGGAATTCTGAAGCTATTGTTGGACATCTCAATCCAGTCACCCCTGGGCTTTTCAGTTACGTGAGATAAAAACATACAGATAATATATATCTGGTGGTTTTTTGTTTTGCTTTCGGCAATTTAAGCTGCGTTTCTGTTGCTTGTAATTTAGAGATTCTGCCTGATTGACTCAGAGAAATTGTTGCTGAGGCGTCTGTTGTCTGGAATGAATGAGCTGGCTGTCTGAGGGGGAAATAGATACGGCTTGAGCTGAGCACAGAGCACAGGACTGAATGGGGGTGAAAAAGATGGACCACTCCTAGATACTTCAACTAGATGGAACATCTGTATGTATATTCTTTTCTTGATATACTTGTGCATTCATTTAACACAATTTTCTATGCCAGATACCGTGGTGGTCTGCATAGGATAGAGCGACCAAGAGCAAGTTACCACCCATTCTCAAGAGTTTACAGTGTAGCCAGGAAGAAAGAGAGTGAAAGAGGTGGCTTCTCTGAGGATGAACATGAACTGTGATAGAGCAAGAGCAGAGAACTCTGGAGCCTAGAGAAAGGCAACTGGCCTGGCCTTTGACATCAACACCACTTTCAGGAGCAGTGGCCATGTTCAGGAATGCATTCCCCTCTGGCCTCCAGACACAGCCAAAGGAATTCCAGGCTATGTGACTGGCACCTGGCAGACAAAGATAGAAGTTGCTCCAGAAATGACCACATCTGACTACATCACCCACTTTCTTCTACACCTGCAATTCTCTCCCGCTCGGGTCAGCCCCATAGGCATAGAAACTAGTTGTCTCCTTGTTTTCACTAAGGTAATATGGCAACTGAATCAAGCAAATCAAGCCAAATACAAATCTGTGTCTACTGGATGTATCCAACTCTTCATTGCTACACTTCTTGGAAGTTTATGGAGAAACTGTTAGCACTTCTCCTCTTAACACTTTCAATGCCCATTATATCATGAAAATAGCTCTATATTCTGTTATTCATGGAGGAATGATTGAGTCATCGTTGGATGGTCGGCACCTACATAGACACTGAGTGAGGCTTCACTGGTGAACAGGACTGATGTGGCTTCATTCATCAAGGTAAGGACCGTGATTCCCATCAAGAGCAAGGAGTGTTCAAAAAGGCAGCCCTAGTCTCCTAAGGACTCGTGTCTAGTGGTCAGAGAGTACTGGAAGGAGAGCAATGAAGAATTAAGAGCATACCAGGTTGGCAGGCATGGTTCGTGGTGAACTAACATTGTTTTGAGTAGAGAGGACAAGTTGCCTTTAAAAGCTCACGGAGCATAAGGGGCACTGAGACCTGGGAGACAGGAGAAGTCAGTGTCTGAGGGACCTTGGAAGTGTAGGATGGCTGGCTTTGGACTTCACCCAGGGGGCACCCTTAAAAATCTCTGAAGGGTTTTCAGCAGAGAAGAGTCATACTCATATTGGTGACTGAGAAAGATCACAGGGGTGGCTGTGTTGGAGATGGCCAGGGATCTCAAATTGTATCAAGCCTAGAGGACTTGTTGAAACCATTTTCTGGGTCCCACCTCTTGAGATTCTAATTCAAGGCCAGCTTGCATTGGTACCACCTTCACTGGTGATGTCCATGTGACTGCACCGGGAATCACTTGAGGGAAATCCCAGAGCAGGTGCTAGAAGAAGGCTGGGGGAATGGTTAGGCAACTGTTTCAAGTCTGAAGATTTGTTTGAAGATTGAAGGACCCCAGTGAAGGAGAGGCAGATCCAGGGTGGAAGTAACTGATAGTCTCCCGGGGGAAGGGGGAGTGCTAAGAAGACACCTGCACATCGCTGAGTCAAAATCGGCATCCGCATTGTTGAGGACCATTCTCTGTGAACCTGCTGCTACTCTGGCTGCCTCCAAATGAGGGGTTCCTGACTTCTTACACCATTTCCTTCGACTTTCCCTCCATCCCTCTGATACTGTCTTTTCCTGTGCTCTTCTTCCAGCATTTCCCAGCCCCATCTTTAAGTCCATTTTCCCTGAGAGAGCAGGCAGAGGGCATCAGCAGCTCCCAGAATTGCAACTGTTTCCTGCTGCACAGCAAGCACTCAGTGTAAAAGGATGGACCTGGCTGAGTGCCCGCTTGCTTTCCTCTCCCCTGGTCCATAGGGTTAGAACCTTATCTGTCTCATTTATCTTGGGATTTCTTTCCCTCCCCAGCACACAGTAGGTGCCCAATAACCATTTAGAAGGAACGAATAATCCTATTTCACCTTTGTGAGTGCCAGCAAATCACTTCATCTCTCCACCTGTCCATCTCCTCCTGTGTCAGATGGGACCTAGATTTGCACCCTAAGAGTTGCTTCAGGGATAAGGAAAGCTAATGCCTGAGAAGTGCTTGGTGCCTAGCAAACATTTACTGTTGTGATCCTCGCTTTTTAGGGTTGGTGCTTGTGTGGCTCAGGGAGAGCTATTGAACTTGTCTAAACATCAGTGTTGTCACATCCAGCAATCCCTCTGCAGCTGCGAGAGTCCTGAGAAACAGAGGGTCTGGCACATAGTACCTGTGTAATAAAGGTTAATGCTCTCTCTCCGGCGTCCTTGTCCCCTCCCCCCACAGCCCCCAGACCTCCTGGCTGCACAGGAGCAGTTTATCCCCTGGTGAGCTGATGGGGGGCAGGGACAATGGGAAGAAAGTGTGGGGGACTCTGGTTGAGCTCCTAGGCTTTGTTTGGAAACAAACCACATTCCTTTCAACCTTGGCAGATCTACGTGCCATTAACATTTGTTCCTCTCTACTGTGCTGTCCTAAAGAGCTTAGCCTGGACTCACGTGGAAAGAAAAAATAAAATAAAAAATAAAAATTGAAACTGGACTAGAGTCAGTTAGAGCTACCATTCTGGCAAAGCAAACATTCTGGGGTGTTTCTTCTAAAACTGGAATTAGTCAGATTTGTCCCCAGAAGGATCCAGAACAGAGAAAGATTATTGCTATCACTATAATGGTGGGAGGTAGAGTCTCTAGTTGTTTGTTTGTTTGTTTGTTTAAACAAGCTCTGCTCTCTTATCCTATTACCTAGTTTCTACCAGCTTGCTCCTTCGAAATAGGCTTATAGTGGTTTATAATCTTAATCGAACTTAAGCCTGTCTTAAAGCTATCTCGTGCACTTATGAGATAGTATTAGGGGGCACCCTTCAGCATTTTCTAAGCTCTTTAAGGCTATTTATTGTCAGGAGTCTTTAACTTGCATACTAAAAATTATCGACTGAGTGAGTCAATCATAGGCTCTTGTAAACAAACCATTGAAAACCCCCTCGCCCAACTTTTTTTGTTCTCTTTTCCAAGCCAGAGTTAGTCTTAAAAACCAGCAGAGACCACTCACATATCTAAGATCTGAGTATTCCAAGTATAAGGCTGGGGTTGGGGAAATTTTGTTCATCAAAAAATGTTGAGGTGTGCACCAGTGGAGTAAGGGTTGGACACAGTCCACATCCACTCCAAGGACATGAATGTGTGACCCTGGGCAGGGAGGAACAACCAAGATGAACAACTCAATAACATAAAGTACTTCTTCCTCCGCTCCCTCCCTACCTCCCTGCCTCGGCTCACCGTCCTTCCTGCCTGCACTTTTCTTAAAGTAAATAAATAGATACATACATTTTTGATTGTTTTTGTAATGTGGATCTCCTTTGTTGCTTTTAGATAGGAAGATAACATAACATTCCCTCCTCTTTGTACACTGCGCTCCCTAGGGTAGTCATTCCTTCCTGGCCTGTGTCCTCCTTGGTAGAAGGCATGGCCTGTTTAGCTTATCCCTCCAGGTATATTTCTGATCACATCACAAGCTCCCTCCCTCCATCACCAGTTCCTCCTGACCGTTACGTAGGAAAGAGTCTGCACAAAGGCCTACACTCTGGGACCCTCTGAAGTGGCTGTGGGATCACCATCAGCCTGACTTTCTGGAAAAATGTTGTCCTCTATCCTGTTTTCAGACCATTCCCTGGGTTTGCCAACCCAAGGGGATGCAATAGGTAGTTGGAATGAGTCCCTTCTAGCCCCACAGGCAAGCTGTATATCCCTAAAATGGTTTCTTGATCACTTGGGAGTGGGGGAGATGTTTTCCTAGCAAGGAGCACTCTGAGGAACTCTCCTTCCTATTCCGCGGGCTTGCCTGAATTAAGTAATTTAAACCAACACCTTCTGGGTTCCCAATGAGTCATCCCAGGGCTGCACTCCAGCCACAAAGGGGCGAAGGGTAGATGTTTAAGATCGCCCCCGCTACACTTTGAACGGTATCTCCCTTTGAATTTAGAATGCAGGGTGTGCCAGCTTGAAGCTATTAGGGTGAGACTTAGGACCCCAAATAAAGGATCAAGAAAAAGACATTAAGGACTTGAATAAATTATCCCAGGGGTCAGAGCCAAAGGCTGTAATTATCTATTGATTTATGGGTGGTGGTAGCAGCTGTGGAGTAAAACCCCAGAATCCAGGGATCTGAAGATCTGAGGTGGAGACAATGAGATAATTAGAATGTGATAGTAACTTCCACCGACCTGTGTAGTCAGTGTTCTCGTGCCTCTTTCGGGCTGTGGGTTTTCAAAGGCTTGTAATTAATAATATCTCGATTCAAAAATGCCTTTTCATGTTCTAATGACGAACATGCGTCATTAGTGTCCATGTGTGAGAGAGGTTGGCAGGCAGGGGAGCTGGTAGCCTCCAAATATTGACTCACAGGACAAAGAGTAAGTACGTTTTATTTTATGATCTAAACAGTAGTATCTCCAACTGGCTGCTTCCCCAGAGCAACCGGTGAATCCCGCTGAACCAATGACTCAGGTGGGTGCTAATGAGCTGGGGGCTTCTCAGAGAAAAGACACAAGAAACAACCAAAAATAAACACAACTAAATAAAAAGGGGGGTTCGATATCCAAGGAGGCGTAAAGGTTGAAGCCGGCAGTGCGTCAGCCACAGGACTGCCTTTCTCGCCAGGGGACAGGCTGAGCCATGTCCCCGCTCTGCCTTCATTATCAGTGCCCCTTGGGTATGTGGATGTTTCTGGGCCTGAGTCCCCCCTACATGTGGAAACCAGCAGCGCCCTTCAGAAGGTGGCCGTGGAATTACAAGGAAAACGCTTGGAACGCCTGGCACGAAACTAGTCAAGCGGGGCTCTTATTTTGTCTCTCCGGCCCCCAACTAAACCTTTCTAGATTTCAATGCTTTAGAAGCTGCTTTAGACGCTGCGCGAGTAACACCTAAGTGTTTCAACAAACATGGGACCTGGATTTTACTATCTGCGGACCACTGAGAGTCTGTTTCCTTATTTATAAAAGAGAGTTTAAAACTAGCCTTCCAGAGCTCCCGTGGGGCTGAGGAGGGAAAGTTGAAGATCTGATATCTGGGACAGCAGGCAACCAGCCAAAGTTGGTTCCTACTCTTCCCCCATCACTCTTGCCTGTGTGGGCAGAGGAAAGGCAGGGGTTAAAGCTGAATTGGAGGGAGTTTCTTCCTAATCTCTCCCACTCCCAGGCTCTTTTCCACTGTGGACTTAGTGTTATCTTAACCTCCAACATTCCCTTTCCCTACTACAACCAACTCACCAGCCTTCTGCCATTTCATTCTGAGATATCAACTCTGGCTCTTATCACAAATCTCCAGGAAGCATCTTCTAACCCTGAGAACTGAAAGACTTACAGCCCCCAAGAGCCCCCAAGATCCATTTTAACAGACAAACCCTGCCCCTTTCTTAAATAACCTCTTTCATCTCTGGAAGCTCATCCCTTGAAGGGCCAGATTCTGCTAATTTGTAATTGAGGAAAAGAATGGACACAAACACACCACAACAGAGAAAAAAAAAAAAAAAAAAAAAAGAAATCAAACACAACTTAAGACTTGGCTCGATATAGTTATTTTATTTTTTTCTAAAAACAATAGAAAAAAATCAACTTTAAAAAGGAAAATGTACTTAAATAAAAAAAATTATGGTTTATCATACAGTGTTTGAAATCGAACTGTTATAAAGGTTTTATTAAAGTTATTTACATTTAACGGTTCTATGTACACAGGAAAGTCAGATAAACACTGAGGCAGTTTACTTTATGGCTCAGGCTTTCAGTCCCAAGGCCCAGCCAAGGTTGTGAGGTTGGTGTAACCATCATGCACGTGAAAACGGTCCTTACATCATGAGTAGCTGCAGTTCTGTGGGGAGGAACCTCTCTCCTTACTTTCCCTTGGTAACAAGTGAGAATGTGTCACCAGCACAGTTCCTCCCTCCCATAGGTCAGCTTATGTGCGAGAGTTCCGCAGCTGTTCCAGTTTGTGTTTCAACTGTGCCTGCCGTTTCCGCAACAAATCCTTCTCTGCCATGAGCTTCTGCTCCTCGGCTTGGACGGACAGGATGTATGCCGTGGCTTTTTTAAGGATAACCACCTTAGGGGCTTTTTCATTGTTTTCCAACTCTGGGATCTGGTCACGCAGGGCAAAAAAGCTCCGTTTCAACTCGTTTCTCCTCTGGCGCTCCAAGACGTTGTGTGTCCGCCTCTTGTCATTCTCCTCCGTGTCCGAAGACCTGGGGCTGGCACATTTGCGGTTGTTGCTGATCTGTTTCAGGACTCTGCCACTGTCCAATCGAGCCCTCTTGGCGGCGGGGTAGTCCTTCCTGGTGGAGGGGGGCGCTGCATAATTGTGCTGATGGGTGGACACGTGACATCTCTTGAGGACCAGCGGGCTGTGCGGAGGTTTGCTGTGGCCCCCCGCAGAGGGGCACCCCGATTCTGACCTTCTGGCAGGGGGCTGCCTCTTTTCCACAGAAACAACATCGATTTCTTCCTCATCCTCTTGTTCTTCCTCTTTAAGGGAGGGAAATAGAAAGCCGGGGTTATCAACATTTCCTTAAGTCAATCAAAGACCAGATAAAATGAATGCTATGCAAATATCAGGCATTATGAGGTGAGAAATGAACCCTGGGCAAAGGTAGAGAAGAAACTGGCCAGTCGGCTCTGCTCTTCTCCCCTTGAAAGCAGACTGGGGGAGGAGAATGACAGCTGGATTTATGGCACAAACAAGAAAATTACAATTTACCAGGACAGGGCATTGATGCCAATTCTTACCTAAGATTTAATGAGGCTTCGGACACACCCAAAGTGACGCACCTTCCCAAGCACCACCTTTTTTAAGGGATGGGACCAAGAACCCTATAGCTGTCCCACATGATAGCTGCAAATCTCTTGGTATAACTTTAGCAACTCCCTATTTTACTGGAAGTGCAAAAAGCCAAAAAGACCTTGCCGCTTTGCCAAAACTCCTAGGGGGTGAGGGGAAGGAAAACAAGTCCAATTTTGGCAAGGATTTGCGCTTAAGCATTCGGAATGGGTTGACCAGATCCTAAGTCCTCAGCCTACCCTCTGGAGACTCAGCCTGGCTCCCGGGCCCCCAGCGGGGACGGCCCCAGTCGTTTCAGCACCTCTCTAGCCCAAGCAATTCCAACAACTTCTCAGAAGTTAAGGCGAGGGGCAGGGTATTCATTCACTGGCTCTTAAAGAGATCAACCCTCTCAGCCTCATTCACACCCCTCTCTACCTCCACCCCAGGGCAATTAAAATGCTTCAGAAAAGTAAGAGGGAGTGGACTGAGTTGCAAGATAAGGCAGAAGACTTAAAAACCCAAATGAAATTCCTAAGGGGTGGGCAGGAAAGGAGGGACTGGCTGCCAGGGCGGGCAGTCTTCAGGGTAGAGATGGGGGGCAACATTAAACTCCAGTGTTGCAGGGATGAGGAGATCCCAGATTTGCCATTTCTCTTTCCAAATAAAGGAAAAAGCAAACAAGCAAGGATCATTAGGGTGGCTAGCTGAGACAGCCGCCAGCCAGAATAAGGAAGCAAGCCAGCCACCTCCTTCTGACATGTCTGGAGGGAGGGGGTGGCCGTGGGGAGCCACTTACCAGAATCGCTGCTGGTGGTGGGGGGTGTCTCCTCATGGAGCACCAGGGGCTGGGGGCTGGCCCGCGGGGAGGACTCCACCGAGGAGAGCAGAGAGTCCGAGCACGGGGAGAAGGCGGTAGAGGCGGGGGAGGAGCAGGGCTTGGGCGAGCTGCTGTCGCTGAGCGGGTAGGGGAAGACCACCGACGGGTCGATGCATTCGGAGGCGGCGGCGCTCATGTCCTGCAGATACAAGCTGGAGGTGGAGCAGCTGCCGTGGCCGCGGGCGGGGCTCGGGCTGTCTTTGCGCGCAGCCTGGTAGGAGGCCAGCTTCTCTGATACGAGCTTGGCAGCCACAGAGAAACCGCTCCACATACAATCCTGGATGATGATGTTTTTGATGAAAGTCTGGTCGTCCGGGTCGCAGATGAAGCTCTGGTTTACCATGTCCCCTCCCAGCAGCTCGGTCACCATCTCCAACTGGTCGGCCGTGGAAAAGCTGCCGCGGCCGCGGCCGCCGCCGTCATCGCCGTCGTGGTCTCCGGGGGAGAAGGACGTGACCGCAAAGTAGGAGCGGCGGCTGGGAGACAGGGGCGGGGTGGGCAGCAGCTCGAATTTCTTCCAGATATCCTCGCTGGGCGCGGGCGGCTGCAGCTCGCTCTGCTGCTGCTGCTGGTAGAAGTTCTCCTCCTCGTCGCAATAGAAATACGGCTGCACAGAGTCGTAGTCGAGGTCATAGTTCCTGTTGGTAAAGCTGAAGTTGAGGGGCATCGCGGCAGCCTGCAGAGGGGGCACACAAAGTGGGGGCGGCGTTGAATGAAAGGCTCTTAGGTGGCGCGGGAGGCCGGCGCCGCGCGCCCGGAGCGCCTCTCCGCACCGCTCCGCTTCCAGCGCGATCCCCAAAGGGGCCCGCGGAAAGCGGGGAGCAACGGCGAAAAGGGTACCGTCACGGCCGGTCGGGTGACCTCCTGGGTACCTCGGGCACACACTTGGTGAACCAGCTGGGTAGCAGCCCTCGCTCAGCAACTGGCGCCCGGGAGCCCTGAAGCCGGGAATCGGCCCCGCAGCCGCCAAGCAACCGACATCGGTTCTGGCCTCCTTAGGAGACTAAGAGAACCGGGGTGGGGAATGCGATCTGCCAAACCCAAGCGCAAAGTTTTGCGCCACCTGAAGGAGAAGGCGAGAGGCGCCGCGGCGAGAGCGGTCGTGCGCCGCGCGGAGGGCGCCGGGCCCGTTCCCACTCGCGACCTCGCCGGCTCCCCGCCGGCGCCAGCGCCCCTCCCAGCCTCCTCCATCCCCAGCGCCAGCGCGCCCCCCTTCCTTCTTCTGCCGGGTTTTCTTTTCTCCTGCCGGCTGGTGTGGCAAGATCCGGCGCGGGTCTTAACGCCCCCCCCCCCAACCGTTAAATAAAAGGGGGCATGTTAAAAAAAAAATAACAGGGGCACCTCCCTTCAACACTCGAAACGGCGACGCAACTGCGCCAGAGACTCCCGACACGATTCCGGGCGTCTTCCTCTTACCCGCCGAGGGTAACAGCTGTTTTGGGAAAGCCCAGAGCCCCGCTCCGTGCCTGCCCTCTGTGTCTCCAGGGCGCGGGGGTCACCCGAGCGCGGACACCAGGGGCGGCGAGGGACCCAAGGTTGGCTGCGGAGGTTTTACCTGATTTTCGCCAAGTCAAGGACTCCAGGGGAATAGGACACATCCCTGCCCAGTCTCCCCCGCCCCTTCCCCACGCCCGCGCCTCCCCAACACCAAGTCTTAACACCTTGGTCGACCAAGATCTTTAGTTTCTATCATCCTTTTAAAAAGCTCAAATGCCAATTTCTTAAAAGGAGCAGGGGGCCAATTGGAAACGCAGCGGGGATCCGCGGGCGAGGCGCGTCGCAGTGTCTGTCTCTGCTGTCAGAAATGCCGCAGCCGAAATTTAAATGCCCTTATCCCAGTCCGGGAAAAGTCCGAGGCAGCGAACCCCGGGTCACACAAGCAATAAGCAATTCTTACTCCAAGGAGCTCAAAATGTAAGGGCTGTCCGTCCCCGCAAAAGCATAACCCCTTTCACTTCACCCCCTCCACCCTCCAAAAAAATTAAAAATAAATAAAAATAAAACAATTAATGCCATAAGCAGGACCGCCCGGACGGCCGGGGGGGGTCTGTGTACATTGGCCCGAATCTCTAAAGGCTAGTTTTATTTCATTGTTTTCCCTGAAAAAGGTCCTCGTTTTCCCTCTGCCTTCTTGACAAGTCACTCTACCCAGATCCGGCTCAGTTTCTTCTCCACCCCACCCCGACAACTACTCCTAAGAAAAGTGTCAATAGCGCAGGAATGGGAGAACGGACAACCCGAATTGGGCACTGGACTCATTGCGACATTAAGGCGGCAGAGAAAATAAACTAAAAGACAGATGGATCCGGGTGCTTACCGGCTTTTCCACTCTCTGGAGAAAATCCAGGGTCCAAAAAGCGGCGAGGAGCGCCTTTCCGAGCAGCCGGTCGTGGGCAGCAGCGGGGCAGTGTCTCCCGAAATAGGCAGCTCAGCCTCTCCGGAGAGCGCCTTTCTCGCTCGGGTCTTGTAAGTTCCAGGGGCAAGTGCCCGCCCGCTGCAGTGGGCAAAGTTTCTTGGACGCGGCGAGGGTGGCGGAGCGCTGGCAGGGGTCGGCGGGAAGGGTGGGATGCGGGCGGCTGGGTCGGAGGCGAGCCTCCCTTTCACTCCGGATTTCCCTTCCCGGGCTCCGCGAACGAGTATGCTGGCTCGGCAGGCAGGGCTCACTCCGCTCTGCCACCCCGCGGACCCGCCCGCTCGCTCCCTCTGCCTCTCGCTGGAATTACTACAGCGAGTCGAAGAACGCTCGGGAAAAGTCGGCTTTTATAGCAGAAAGCAAACACCCTCCCCTTATTCTCTTTCCCGCCAAGCCACGGACTAGCCCAGCCCTCCTGGAGGAGGGAAGCAGGCGGCGGCGGGGCGCGGCCGCAGCTGCAGCAGCAGGAGCAGGAGCAGCAGCAGCAGCAGCAGCAGCAGTTGTAGCCGCGGCGAGGAGCGCAGCTCGCGGGGCCGCGGCGGTGCAGACCCTCGCCTATAAAGGGCCGGTGGGCGGGGATTTCGAGAGAGGATCTTTTTTTTTCTGCCCCCGCCCCCCGCGAGGAGAGCTCGGGGGCGGAGGTGGAAGGTGTTTCTGCAGAGGGAGGGGAAGGAGCCCCGGCCGCCGGGGGATGTAAACACAGCCGCTGCGCCGCTGCTGCCCCGCGCTCCTACCATTTCCTTTTGCGCGCGCCCAAGCCCTCTGCTTCCTCCGCGGCTCCGCGGGCGCAGCGGTGCCCCGCGCACACCGACCGCACACCAGTCCTGCCCTGCGCGCTTTCATCTCCGCGGGCGGAGCAGCTGAGGATGCGCCGCGTGCCCACCGCCACGACGCCACGCACGTCCCCGGCGGCCGGGCGCCCCCCGAAGGCGGCGGGGCGGGGGGCAGGGCAGCGTTTGGAAAATAAATCTAGGGAGAAGCCCATCGGGGTATTTGGGGGCGCGCGCTCTGAGTGTGTATGGGGTGTTAGTGTAACGGGGGGGTAAATGGCAGAGGTATAGGGAGGAAAATGATGCCGGCGTTATTAAAAAACTCAGCAACGCCTGTTTCAGAGATTTGGGGAGGGCGTCAGAATTAAACACGCATTGCATTTGTTGGTGTGTGTGTGTGTGTGTGCGTGTGTGTGTGTGTAACGTATTAGGTGTCTTGTGCGTACATCTCTTTCGATTGGGCCCCTTCAACCAGAATGAATCCCCTAACACGCTGCCCAAGCAGCAGAGAGGCCCGCGCCCCTGGCGGACGGGCCACCCCCCCCGACCTCAGCGCGTTCTGGAGCTGGAGTAAACGCCGGGCGCGAGAGCGGGTGCGCGCCGGGGAGGCGCTCCCCGCCCACTCTGTCCGTCTGCACCCACACCCCCACCCGTCCCTCTCCCTCTTCCAATTCAGCAGCCAGGTTTCTGGAGAGAGGGAGAGGTCCTTTTTGCGCCCTGTGCTGCTGCTTTGCACCAGTTTCGGACACCCAGCTTTGGGGATACCCCCGGCGCTAGACGGGAGAATATTTGGTAGTGGTCGGGAGCCTCTGGACCCGATTCCGCAGTAGCGCGGGGAGGAGTTGAGCCGGCGGACACCCCTGGGGAGGAGTTAGCAGAAACTGGTGGGGGGAAAAACCCAACAACAACAGCAAAAAAAACCCCGTTAACTCTTTCCTCTTCGGGCAAATCAGACGCGTACTTTTTGGCCGGGTCTTTCCCCCTTTATTGTTGAAATCATGCTCAAGTGCAGAAAATTGCATCGCTCTCATCAAAGGAAATAATATTCCCATCAGCGTATTAATTCCATGCCTTTTTTTTGGGGAAGGGATGTCTTGAGCCAATTAAAAATTGGCTGACTGTCAGGTATTAAGTTCGTAGTACACTGACTCGGAAGTTTTTTCTGAATGCCACAGTGAAAGTGCATTATGTAGTATCGGCGTACATCTATATACATGTCATGTACACGCCCACCTTGAGTAGTGCCTAACACGACTCTCGATTTGTTCACCCCCTGAATTAATCTCTATTTAATATAAATACAGATTCCCTGGAGATCCGAGATCGGCAACATTGCATTATACCAGGGCATTAAAAAAAAAAAAAAAAGGCAGCTTTCTGGTTTCTCACCTAAAGGCATTTTAAGTAAACTTTTCCCAGCCCGCGATCCCATTCCAAAATAGAAAAAAAAAAAAAAAAAAAAATCGGGGTGGGGGCCTTGTGTATAGCTTGCTAGTATTTAAAATAAATGATTACCCGTGGAGTTAACCGCTCAGTGTTCAATTGTTAAATGAGTAGTAACTTCCTCCAATTCAGGCTCGCCGCGCAATTCAGCTTTAAGGATTGCAAATTACTCCCTCCTCCAAGTCTTTGCTGCCAGCGCCAGGAGAGGCCAATCCCTAGTCACGATTTTGCTGCAAAGCTTCTTTCCCCGCCCGCTCTGGGGGCTGCACCCGCGCTGGGGTTTCCGAAAGTAAAGTAAGTGCGCCCTCTACTGGCGACTGAGGTCACCGCGTCTGGATGCCAACTGAGGGCGCTGGGTCGGGTGGGGGCAGGGACGCTCGGAGCTCCTGGTTTCTGGATGGGCTGAAAAATGTTCCTTAAAACAGATTTCAGCCTCCTCTTTCTGTTTTCTTTCGGGCCGGCTACAGAGAGGTGGAAGGAAGAGGAATTACTTGAAGGAAAATTGGTTCAGAGACAGCTCTTCTCTCAGCTAAGCTGGGGAGGGGAGCCTGGAAATTCACTCCTCACTGCTTATTGACAGTGGACATCACCCGATGGAGAAATGCTACTTCTGGGAAACGTCAACTAGTTACCAAGTACCCACACGGAAAAAAATGTCAATACAATGCGCTGCTTTAGAGAAACAAACGTTTAGCCCCCCACCTCTTAGAAGCCCAGCATCTTCTAACCAAGTTTAAGAACAAGACACGGAATTTATGGGGGAAGGGGAGGGAAGGGGAGGTAGAATGCGAGGGATGCTTGATTCTGCTTATTATTTTATAAACACTCGAAAAACGGGTTGATACACAATAGCCAGATATTTTGATAGGGGCAGGAGTCAGGGCATCTGAGATTCCCTGGGCAAGAAAAGGTAAAAGACCGTTTTAATAAAACGTTTTCATTCATAAGTGATTGCGATCAAGGTCAGCGGAAGGACATTTACACAGCATGCTTAGTGGTGCCAGTATTTCAAGGAGGTTTTCAGGAGAAGAGTGCCTGACTGTGCTCATCTAGACCTGGTCATAGGAAGTTTGGTAATGGGGGTGCCTTCCAGGAAAAGGCCTCCAGGGGTTCACAGAAATCTGCCACTTTGAGTCTTAATCAGCTGGTGGCTGAATGACTGCTCTTCACAAGAGAGAAACCAAGAACCTCCCCCAAAAAACAAAACAAAACCAACCCCCAGACCCCAAAGCCTATCCAACTCACACAAACAAGCAGGCCTAGCTTGCCCTCAAGGGAAGACTTAGAAAGTTGCTGAAAATGGGCAGTCCTGCCCCTGTGCCAGCCCCGTGCTGTGTTCAAGACACAGCCCCAATTCCCTGGGGCTGCTGAGACTGTCCACCCACAGCTTGAAGTTGTTTCCTACTTTCAAAGGGAGGATCATCCCATCTAGCCCAGGACACCAAAGTCCGACCCCAGTGACATTAAGGGAATTTCCTGTCTTTCTTTTAGTCACTTTAAAGACTTCTCTGCCCCAGAAGAGACCTTCACTGGGTTGGGAAATGGACGAGGAAATGCACATGAAGAATCTCACTTAAGATGACCCAGCCATCCGTTGTAAAAGGAAAATTGTTTAAGTAGATAAACAGAGGAAGCAGAAGATTTCAAGTTTCTAATCCTGCTCATCCAGAAATAGTTGCTGCAGGAAACTTTTAAAGGAATGATTTCCTTTTGGAAGTCAGTGGAAGGTGTCTGTTAACAGAGCATTCCTGGTTTGCAGCTCAAGGAATCCTGCCTGCCTTTTGGAGGTGGGTGGTGGTGGAGAGGGTGCCTTTGGGTTTCTAAGAAGAGGAAGTTATCCCGAAGCACAGCTGGGCTATCACCTACAGGGGTGGGACTCCAGGGGAGCACCTATTAAGAGACCGCTATGTCACAGCAGGGAGCAGTCTTTCTTCCCGAGAATAAGAATCCTTTGTTCCACACAAAATCTCAAAGCAGAAAAAACATCTGCACCACTATGTTCATAGCTACATAGTCCACAATAACCAAGATAGGGAAACTACGTCAGTGCCTGTGAACTGGTGACCGGGCAGAGAAGCCGTGGTGCGCAATGGAATCCTGTGCGGCCCCTAAAGACAAAATCGTGCCTTTTGCAACCATTGGATGGAACTGGAGGGGATCACGTGAAGCGAAGCAAGTCAGGAAGAAAAAGAGAAATGCAGGGTGACTTCACGCATCCGTGGAAGACAGCGACATGAAACAAACAGATAAACCCTGATAAAGCTCTCAGGACACGCGATGCTGGCTGCCAGCGGGGCGGGACTGCGGTAGGCGGGAGAGAGGGAAGGAGATGGTGGTAGAGGACGTGGGTCGCTGCTGGTGGCTGCAGCAGTGTGGAAAACTCACAGGCCGAGACACACCTTCAGTGTCTTGACATGAGTATGGCCTTTTACACAAAAGAAATAATAATGGAATTGTTATTTAAATAAAGAATCATTCTTTCTGGTGCGCCCTAGTGACTCAGGTATGAAGTTAACCACTGGGTGTAGACCATATAAAGCCCAAGGACCTGGGTCTGAGAGCAGGGGTCTTGGATGGGGGGAAGATGACAACTAAAAATAAGTGAACAAATGAAAGTTCTCCTTCCTTGCTCCCTCCCTTCTTTCCTTCCTCCCTTCCTCCTTCCCTCTCTTTCTTCCTTCCTCCCTCCCTCCCTCCCTCCCTAGCTTCCTTCCTTCCTCTCTTCCTCCTTCCCTCCCTCCCTTCTTTTCTTGTGCTGTTTCTTCCTGCTCTTCCTTCTTCTCTTGAAAAAAGTCATTCATTCTCACACCCACATAGTCTCATGATAGCAACTCTGTCATGTTTGTGCTTAGCAAAAAAGAAAGAATGCTGTACAAATGAGCATTTGGATGTTCCTTCTCTTTTCTTTCCAGAGACACAAAAGGAGAGACCTAGAATGTGACTGGATAGGCTGACTCCAGCCTCCCCTCCTCCTCCTCGGGCACCCCGCACCCCCAAGCACTTCCTGCTGGGTTGCATGGATTCAGAGAAGAGCGGATAACTAATATGGAAAGAATCGCCACACTGGTGATGAAAACACGAGTTCCTACTGGAGAATAAGACAAAGTCCTGCAGGATGGTGGGTTGCTATTTCCAAAACCCTTCCAGTCGCGTGAGTTCTGTCCAGAGGGAGATCAGGGAAGAGAACTAGAAATACTTAACTCCAGGGGGAAGATTACTTTGGAAGGAGGACCCTTGGAACCAAGCTAGCCAGGAGACGTCAAAGGAAGGGCGAGTTTCATAGGCATTTAATGTCAACTATGCGTCCCAATGAGAGGAACACAGGAAGGCTTACCTGGGACAAGAAAGCGAAATTGCGCCTTCATTCCTGGGAAGCCTCCTCAAAACGGCTGGGAAGAGCATCTATGTGCATTCTATTAAAAGTATGTTGTTTTTTCAGACGTTGGCTTCTTCTCCCGCCCCTTATCCTCGAATACCACATACGTGAAAGCAGCTGAGAGGGAGAAAATGCAGTCCCTGTCGTCAGACAGCAAACCTGAGAGTCTGAATTTCCTGTTTGCGTTGCTCTCTGACCCACCGACCGTCGATGCTGGCCGAGGGTCTGAGCTTGGACCCAGTCAGCCAGCCTGGTCTCCAGCTTGGCATTCTCCTTTTATTCCTCAGTCCTGCTTTGTAATCCGGCCTCACTTTGTAGCTGCTAGGGAGACAAATGGGTTCTTTGTTTGGCCTCTTCAAAGGCTGGGTTTATTGTTCCCGAACTGCCAAACCCAAGCCCATCTCAGAAGCTTGCACACTTTCCCTCACTTGGCCTGTCCTTTTGGGCAACATCTGTCCCCAGCAGGGACTCGAGATGGTTGGAGGTGGAGGGGACTTTGCAGGAGACTCAGTGGGAGAAACTTTTGCTTTTTCGTCTCTGGGTGTCCTTTGGAAACCTGGGAAGCAGGACCCTTTCCTTCCTTCCACACACACTCTCACAGAGACCCCAGAGCGAGCTCTTTCTCAGAGTAGCTCAACCTTGCTTTCTCTCCTTTGAAAACTGTCTCTTCCTTCCGTGACTTAGAGAGGAGCTTGCTGGAAGGTATGTAGAGACTTCCCATCCCCCAAATCAACGCCACTTTCCCATCCATCATGCCAGCTTAGCTGCAGGGGCAGCAGGGCTTTGGGGAGTGAGGGGCCTTCGGGTTCCTGCCCACCAGGGTTTCATAGCTGGAGGGGCTTTGCCTCTCCGAGATGTCTGGCAATATTCGGTGGCATTTGGGGTCATGAGAAAGGGGTGACGCTTTTCTACTGCTTTCTCTCTCATGGCGGGAGGCTGGGACGCTGGGGAACTTTCTCTGCTGCCCAGAACGGTGGCCACAGTGGGAAGCTATTGGACCAGGGAGCTGGCCGTGCCAGGCCCAGCATCCCCCACGTAACTCCACCTCCTCCTGATAGCATCATTTGCACATGGCCAGCTGCGTTTTCTTTACCCCTGATGGTGTTCCTTTTGCTTTCCCTGACACACGAAGCTGCTAGAATCATCTCCTGGTAGATCCCTACTCTTCTGTAGTCTCTCCTGCTCCATTAACCTTGCCCACCATCCATTTTCCTGGCCACTTACCAGTCTTCTGTGGCCAGAGAGAGGCTCAGCCTCACAGGCTCTGCCTCGTGCATGGGGTCTCCACCTTCTCTGGCCCACTTCTCAGCTATGGCTCTCAGAGAAGTCTGTCTATTTGCAGTCACTCCGAGCGACCTCGGCGCCCCACTTTGGGACCCTTCAGGCAGCTCCCTCGCCTTACTGCTCCATCGTGACCCATGGAGGAACTGTCTTGCCTTTAAGACGGAGCGAAAGCCGCATTTCCTCTGCCAGCCACGCCCACCTTACAGAACCCGAAGGGCTCGGAGCTGGAGCTGGAGAAGTTCTGAAGAACATCGGGTTCCTCCGCTCTGGAACGGGGGTGCCTTCTCAGAGTGGGATCAAGGCGGCCCCTGGGGAAATGGGCTCTGTGGCCCTTGCTGGCCTGGGGACACAGCTGACCCTCACTCCGGTCTCCTTGAGCCTGTAAATGCCAGTCTGGTCCAGAGGCAACGGTCAACGAGTCTTTTTAGAGGAAATGAAGGTGCAGTCCTAGTCGTTGGGTAAGAGAATTAATTTCAGGGCGAGATTTCCTCGTGATTTCTTGGCTGTGTCATCAGTGCTCACTGAAGGATGCCGGTAGGTACTTAGAAACGGAGACTTTAAGCAAAATGACATAATCGTAGCAGGTCCTTGAATCACGTCTTCATTTTCCATCTGCGTTGCTGACAGCGTGGGCGGGGCACACCCGGTGGCGCACCCGTCGGGTCAATCGCACACGCAGCCCTGGGTTCGAGTCCTGGGTCTGGGTGGGGGGTTGGGCTGTGAACAGTGAGAAATGGGAATAAAACAAAATGCTTCTTCCTCCTAGCTCTTCTGCCTGTCTGCTTACTTACCTTCATTTCTGCCTCTCCCTTTTCCTTTAACAAAATGGCCTGAATGGCAATGATGTGATTTGAAGACCTGCTGTGTATAAATTTAGTGTAAAAGCAAAAGAGCGGGAGTCAGCTGGCCTGGGGGCTTATTCTGCTCAATTTGGCAAGACAGCACGCTTCTGTCTCACCCATAAAAGTAAAGTGGGGTTACCATCACTATAGAGCCTACATTGCTGACAATGTTAGAAGAATTAAGCGAGCCCTGGTGGAGGAGTGGTTTGGTCAGTCGCCTACAAAGGAGCGCAGGCCATGTACCTCTGGGCTCAAGTCCCAGATCCAAGGGGAAAACAACCAGTGTGAACAACTAGAGAAAAGTGCCTCTTCCTCCTCTCTCACTAAACAAAACAAATACACAGACTAGTGTCTGCTCCACCCTCAGTTAATGTTGACCATTGCCAGTCTAGGTCCCTGATTTAGCGGAAAATTATATCTTGAGCTGTTTTAAGCTTGTGAACCACTATTTCGTGGAACAAGTCTGTGACATCTCTGCCCGCTTTGTCTTCATTAAGCTTGGACACTGGCGGACAATACGGGCTATCACGAAGAGATGATCCCATGTTTGACGACTAATTCTCAGCCCATCTCTTTCCTGTCACTGCAGGACTGACTTCTTAATATTCCAGGTGATTGCCGTTTTATGGACCCATTCTTCCCGAAAAAGCAACATTTGGGAAACTCTGCAAGACAGAATTGTCCACTGTTTCAACTGAATACAAGTCAAGCAACTAGGTCAGAATTTCCCTCCTTTGACTGAATTCATACGGTGTTCAGGCCGACCACCAGGCGTGGTTCTGGAAGACCCAGGGCGCAAGGGTGTATGTGGATTCCTGCTGGGCACGACTTCTGGAATTTATTTTCTTACACTGGGGAGCTGGTCTGGACATTGGAAACATTTTTCCTCCCCAAAATAGAGGGACCCCCAGATGTAGAAACTCTGGCTTCTAACACTCATTCTTCCCTAGCACATTTTAGTTTCAAGTTTGCAAAGTCAGACGCTTACAGGGGCCTTACAGGGAATGCAGATGAGGCGCACAATAGGGAGTGGTGTGGACTGCGACAAAGTGGACTTGCCTCTGTAAAACTGGCGACCGTTACTCAGCACCTGTCTTTGTTGTCCTTCAATATGGGCCGTTGGTGGCAGCACTTGCAGATTTTCAGGGAAGGTGGACATCTAGGTTTTAAAATGTTGGTACCTAATTAAAAACAATGCTGTGTAGGAGCAAAGCCTGTCTATGGGATAGCTTCCACCCTCTGACAGTCAGTCTGAGATTCTGCTTTGGTCTCAGTAACCCTGCTCACGTGAGTTCTTGTAAAACTTTTACTGATGACCCTGCCCTTCGCTGGGAGGTCTAACTGTTCCCTCATTCTTGTGTGATAGGCAATCAGAATGTACTGCTTTCTTGAGTTTTCCTGTCTGACTCCTCTGATCAGAAGCTTTGTAGGGTTAGGAGGGGATGTGACTTATCACGTTTACATCTGCTGGGATGGCCTCTGGCCTGGCAGGGCGCCAGGGCCTTGGAGTCCTCTGCACACACTTCAGATGAATGGCATTAAGGGAAATGTCCAAGAGGAATTCATCCCTAGCCCAAACCCATTTTTTAAAAATTCATTTGATATTTTTTATTTACTTTTTCATTTTTTTAAACTTTATTTCCCAATATTTTATTGAAGTGACTTCGTTTTACAAATTCGAATAAACTCATGAATGTGTAATTCCCCACACGTGCAGGTTCCCCATTCCTCAGGTACATGTCAACACACCCTGCCCTCCACCCCGTCACCTGGTGCTGGTCACCACTGGCCAGTGGAGTCTGCCACCTCTTGCCCCCCGCCCCGACTGTTTAATCAAAAGAGAAGGAGAAGTTTTGGGAATTCTTCCCAGTTTCAGTTCCACTGACCTCAGACCTAAGACAGTCAGAATGAGGACAACTGCTGTGGGAGCCAGCCCAGAGGAGCAGAACTGGGCTCACTCATCAACACCCAGGGGCCCGCCACACGGTAAAACCAAGCAACACTCCACACAGCTTAAAACAGCGGCCCCTGCAGCCCCTCTCTCCACAATTTTGCGACCCTGTTCAGAGGGCAGTCCTACCAAATCAAAGCGAAGATGGGGGTGAGGAATATGGTGGAGGAACTGGGCCAGGAAGAAGTTCATAATGTCAACCCTGTTTTCATGGGAAATGATGACCTGTCACTTTCATGAAAAGCAATGCAATCATTTCACAAATTGTGATCAGCAGTTTCCCAAAACGCGCCAGCCTAGGACAGACGGAAGTAATAGGGCTCCTCTCTCCCACTCATTCTCCCTCCCTTTCTCCCTGCCCCTCCTTCTCTCTCTGTCCCTTTCTCTCTCTCTCTATTCACTTGGTCGTGATGTGAAATGCATCTTGAACAGCTGAAAATCTTTGAAAGTCCCTGTGTTAGCTCCTTTCATCTCCACAATTACCCTAGTTTAATATCCCATTTTACAGATGGGAAAATGGAGGTGCAGGAACTAGCTCAGACGGACACAATGAGCAACAGGGCTGCGAGCAGGCACCCAGATGCTTTTGAGTGGACAGCCCGGGCTGCATTCGTTCTGCTGCAAAACTTAGTGGACCTTCGTGTCAGTCTGCTGCTGTTTCTGCTGAGCAGGCCGGTTTCTTGGGAGATGCTGGGAGGCTCCCACAGAGGACTTGAGCTGGCACTGCTACCCTTTCCCCAGTGCGTAATGCCCAGGGGTCACAGACAACACTAATGTCAAGAGAATGGATTCACACAAAGCCATGAGCCCTAAGCCTCCGCACAGCTAGTCAAGCTCACCTTCTCTCTGACGCCAAATTTCCTAAGGCAGGTGTTTGTGATTGTGAAGTAGACCTTGGTTTTGATGAGGGGATGAAGGCGGAGGAAGGCACAGGGGTGCCCAGGGGAGAACACAGCTGGGCAAGCCTGAAAGCCCCGGAGCCCTCGGAATCCTGATGTGCCTGGGTGCGGCACGTTGGAGAAATGACTTCACTGAATCGAGGCTCAGTTTCCCCATCTGTGGAAAATGGCGACAGCCATAGCTGCTCCTCAGAGTTGTCCCGAAGATTAAATAGCAACATACACCTTCAAAAATGGTGGCGGCAGGTCCTGGTGGAGCAGCGGTTAGGTCAATCACCTCTGAAGGAGCACAGGCCACCTCTCCCTGGGTTTGAGTCCTGCGCCTGGGGTGGGGGAAACAACCAGTGTGAATAACTTAAGAAAAAAAATAAAATAAAGATGCTGCTTCTTTCTCCTCTCTCTTCCTGCCTGCCAGCCTACTTGCTTTCATTCTTGCCTGAACTTTAAAAAAAGAATGGTGGCCACTCTGCTGTCATTCAGTTCAGCAGAATTCTTTAACTTGAAGCTTCCTGGCTCTTCATTTTCTTCAGACTGGAAGGCTCTTGTCTAACCCAGGGCGGGTGCAAGGGACCCGGGAGAGCTCGCATATGCATTCCATTCTCTGTCTTAGCTAACATCATGGTGGTGTCCACATGCGGTAGGTCTTTCCGTGGAGGGTGAAGTGGAGGCTGGGAGACTCCAGGCATCACAACCTTCTTGCATAACCAAGTGGCCCCCACACCCAGCCTCCAGGGTGCCAGATGAAGTGGCTCCTCTGGCTGCCCCAGTCTGTGCCTCCCTGCCTGCTGCCTGTGGGCCAGCTTGGATACCATTCTCCTGCATCTCTGCCGGAGGTGTGTGTGTTGGGGGAGCACACACTGGAAACCGGCCAGGGGACTTCACAGGCCCAACAAATAATTTTTAAAGGAGTTGGTTTGGTAATAGGCAGAGGGGAATTCCGAGGATAAATAGTAATTTATGCAGGGAACGCCATCTGCTTCTCCGTTGAAGCATCGCTTGCGTCCTTGCAGGCTCTGTTCCCTCCCTATTCTTTGCCCTTTGCTTTTCAACTCCTCCAATAATTATATTGACACCTTTTCGAGCTGGCTGGGTGGGAGGAGAGACATGGCCTGCCCAACTTGGATGCTGGCTGCAGACACTTGGCCATAAAACTTGAATAATTAATTTGAATGCATTAGAGGATTAAACACTAAATAAGAACATATTGAAGTTCTGGCCAGCATATCTGAATGCTGTGCAGGAAATTAATAAAAACTGGCTTCACCCGAGATATAAAGTGATAAATTAAATGTGGTCTTTGAACGAAGACTCTGTTGCAGGACTTTCTCATCAGATTAGAAATCAAGCCCTGTCTGTCCCAAGCCCCTCTCCTCACCACTCTACCCTGCCTTTGGCATCTAGGAGCATGTTGGGGGGACTCCTTATTTAAGTCTGAATTCTTCTGTCTCTCTGTGTAGCTTGGATAAATTGTGATGGAGGCAGTGAAGAGTGGGGGTGGGGATTAGAGAGGAGGGGTCCAGGGAGGTGGAAGCAAAATCCCCAAAGGGCTTGAGGACCCAATTTTGCCTGCAGGCATGTTGGCTCAGCTGCAGATTTTTACCTCTTGAAAGAGGTGCCAACACTTTAATGTGGATCATTTTCACATGAAAATCTGAATTTCTACTTTCCCTTGGAAAGAGAGCTGTGCTCACCCTGGATTTGCGAGTGGATGCTGAGAACCAGTCAGCTACTCTAACTCCAGCGTTTTATTTGGCCCTAGTCCCTGTCTCTGTCTTAACCTGATTCCACTCAACTTATCAACGGCCCCTTTCTGCCTTGGCCTGGTCCTCTTACCTTGGCCTGGTCCTCTTAGGCACCTGAGTTTATGATGCCTGATTTAGAAATTTTCCTCCTCTAAACATAGCTCTGATTATAAGGAAAAATTTTAATTTCTAGAACTCAGTTATTTAAAAAAAATATTGTCTCCTACCTCGGCCCCGGGTCTTGAACCTGGCTCCTTGGGCTTTACATACTCAAAACATTAGCCACCTCAGCCACCTGAGTCACCAGGGTGCACCAAGAAAGTCTTCATTGAGTAATAATGGCAGCAGCTAACATTAAGCACACATTATGTGCTCACATGCCTGGTTCTATTTTTTTGATTAATATCTTTCTGGAGATAAAATTCACATTCTGTACAACATATCTACTTAAAGCGCGTGGCTCAGTGGTTTTCAGTGTCGTCCCGGCCTTATGCGACCATCACCACCATCAATTTCACTCGCCAAACGTTTTCATCACCTGCAAGAGACGCCTCCTGCCTTTTGGTAGTTCCTCTCCGGTTCCTCTCAATGCCTCAGCCCTGACAACCATCAGTCTGCTTCCTGTCCTCATGGATTTGCTTATTTTGGCCACTTCACAGGGATGGAATCATATGACATGTGATCCTTTGGGACGACCTCTTTCATTTAGCCTGCTGTTTTCAAGGCTCACTCACATCGTAGCGGGTGTGAGCGCTTCATTTTCCTGTGACCAAATATTATTCCATTGTAGGGCTAGAGCATGTTTTATCTGCCTTTTTCATCTATTGATTGATTTTTGAACAATTTCCACATCTTACTACTATTATGAATAATGCTGCTATGAGCATTTCTGTACTTGTTTTTGTGGGAATATGTGCTTTCATTTCTTTGGTGGGGGGGGTCTGTCTATCTATCTATAAATCATGTATCTATGGTCTATCTATGATCTATTTATCACCTATCTATCATGTGTTCATCTGTCATCTCTATCTCTCTAATCTCATAAGGTAACCCTATGCTTAACCACTGAAGGATTTCCAAAGTTCTTGTACCACTTTGTATTCCTATCATCACTGTATGAAGTTTCCAATTTCTTCACATCCTCACCAGCACTCGCTGCTACCTGTCTTTGGCATTACCGTCATGTTAGTGGGTGTGAAATCACATCATGCTGTGGCTCAGATTTGCATTTCCCTGATGGTTCCTGATGCTGAGCATCTTTGTGTGTGCTTGATGACCGTTTGCCAGCCCTGTTTTTGGTGCTTAGTACCACACTTTCCTATTCCATGCCAGGCTCAGGTTTTGTCCTGCAAGTTTTCTTTTCAGAAGATTAAATTATTTCCTTATTATATACCATGAGATTTGAGTTTCTCACTCTGGAAAGGAATGCGAGCCTCAAAAGAAGACGATGAGTTACATAGTTAGTACTTAATAGTTAATTCCTCAGTAACTCCTATTTATCATGTTTTCCTGACCCAGGACTTTGCATTTGCCATTTTCTGGACCTTGAGTAGTTTGTCCCTGACTAATGTCAGTCCCTCTTTAGATTCTCTGAGACACTTCCCTGACGCTTGAGTCATTGTGTGAGCGCTATCTCTCTTATTGCATTCTAGATTTAATAATCATTCATTAGTGCCTTTATAGTTTCTTGTCTTTTAAACACAAAGTTTTGTTTCACATTCTTACAATGATGTTATATATGCACGTTTGTATTCTGCCTTTTTTACAGTGTGTTATAAAAATCATTGGCACGGGCATGCCCTGGTGACTTAGGTGTTAAGTCCGTGCCTGGGACATAGTCCATATATAGTCCAAGAAACAGGTTCACAGCCTGGGACTAGCGGGGAACAACTAAAATGTACAATTAACTAAATAAAATGCTTCTTCCTCTTCTCACTTCTTTCCTTCCTGCCTGCCTTCCTCTAAAAAAAAAAAAAAAAAATTAACACAATTGATAATATAATTTTAAATGACTAGAAAACATTCTATTAAGTGATTATAAAATTCTCACTTGATTATTTCCATTTAAAACATTTGAATTGTTTTCTTGCTTTGTTATGGTAACTAACACTGATTTGAACATCTTGGGCATAAAGCTTTCTTCATTATTGCGGATAATTTTCTTAGGGTAGAGTCCCAGCAATGGAAGGATTGAATAGAGGTATTTCAGGGCCCTGGATAGAGAAATGAAGCACTAGTGGAAGGAGGTTGCAGTGATCGAGATCACTCCATGTATGCATGATGGTGTCTGTCTGGGCTTCTTATCATTCTAAAAGAATCTCTGCTTTAATCCGCATTTCTTTGATTAACAGTGGGGACAAATCTAAAAATTGCATAAGCAAGGGAAGCACATCTTAATTGATATGTCAATTGAAAAAAACAGAGACTAAATAATTGGTACAATTCCTCAAGGAGCCTAAGAGAGACGGAGCGAAAGCACGTGAGGGGGCCTGAGAGAATGCAGTGACCTTCTAGCCTCCACCCAACTGCTGATAACGGGGACTGCAGATAAAGCAGAAGGATATATGGCTGGACTATTACTCTGTAGCTCATTTTTAATGTCTTATCAGAACAGAGGCCTGTTCCTCTTAAATGATGGTGACACTTGGCAGTGCAGTAAAAGGTCTGTATATGCAGAGGGACAGGAAGAAATGCCAGTGAGAACAGCTGGAGATGCTCTCCGGGGCACAGACAGACTGTCGTGATTGGAGGAGTGTTGGTGAGCCCTGGGGGCTAAGGGTTTACAAATATTTTATTTGAATTTAATTTATCCATGGAACACACACACACATACACATATATATGTGTGTGTGTTCCATAGGTAACTGCATATACATACACACATATGTATATATACCTATGTGTACATGCATATATGTGCATGCATGTATATATATATATGTACTACATAGGTATTTTCTTCCAAAATCTCAGCACGGAACCCCAGGACGGAAGTGGAGAGACAGGGAATACAGGGGACCATTCGGTCCACTTACTCGTTAAGGCCTTGAGATGCTGCTGTCGTCTCCAGAGGAGGCTATGGATGCAGCCCTGCAGGCACATTGAGAGGCTGGAGAGAAGACTGCCATCCTTAGACTTTTCCCCAGGCACGCACACGTATTGCCCACCCAGTCTTTAGCGCTGCTCCGTTGGAGGGACTCTGTCTTGATTAACATCTCGCAGAAGAGGCAACATCAGCACCAGGACGCGAACTCTTTTGCCCGGGATCAGACAGGAAATCTTGAAGCGGAGATTCAAACCCAGGCAGTTTGAAGCGAGTGGGATGGAGACTTTCAAACAGAATCACGAGCTATGAATAAATGCACAGTCACTGGGAAAGTGTGGTCCATGGCAGCAGAGCTGCCTTTTCGCTTTTCAAGTGAAATTTTCATGGAACATGGGATTGACCAACTTTGGCTTCCTGAAGGATATCACTTAAATCAAACAGAAGATATGGATGCCAAGGAGGGTCATGAGACTCTTAGCCTTTTGAGGGCCAGAATCTGAAGAAATGAATGGAGCATTCCTATGAATATTCACTAGTTTGTCCTCACATTTAGAATTAAGAAGTGGGCAGTGCAGTCAGCGACAGAGGCCCTGAGGTTCAGGTCCTACTGTCCCTGCTCTCCACACCTGGACTGCTCACTCTCTGGACCTTGGTCCCCTTATCTTTCAAATGGGGATGATAAGGGTACCTACCTGACAGAGTTCTTGGCAGGAACATTGAGCCAGAACATGTGACGTGCTTCTCTTGCTGGTACATCGTCAGTGCTCAATGCAAGTTAAATGCTGGTATTGAGTCATTCTTTCCTGCAAAAAATATCTGCTTAGTCTCACCTGTATTCAGGGTGTCATTGGAAATGTCTTGGGTGATGTGAAAAAGGGAGGAGATAAAACTCGGAGGCCAAAGTTTTTAGCCACGAAAGCCCCTTGCTGTGACATGAGTGGCTGGGTCAGACTTGTTGTGAGTGGGGACCACATAACTTACCTGATCACAGAGCACAGAGCACGAGTGGTCTCAGGTCACTGTGAGCACAGGCTCGGAAGCACACAGAGGTACCTCCTTCTTGACAAGACTGTGCGTTGGGTTCCTCTAACTGCTTGGAGTGAATGAAACAAAATGAAACGAAACACTAGCATTGCTCTGCTACCTGGGTCAAATGGGGATTGCTCTTTCAGAAGCAAGGTTTAGACCTTGTCTCTGGGGACTTGGCTAGAGTAGAATTGAATGAGTAGAAAGCCATAAAACCAGGGCCTGAAGGAGCAGATCGTCTTCGGTGAATAAGTCTTCTACCCACGACATGAGTGCTCAGAGGAAAGACCTGTGTCTAAAGAAATACTTTAGCTTTTTAAAGAGGCAAATAGGAAGGAAGGAAGGGAAGCAGAGAAGGAGGGAAGCAAGGGAGGGAGGAATGGGGGAGGGAAGGGAGTGAGGAATGGAGGGAAGGAAAGAAGGAAGAAGAAAGGAGAAAGAAGGAAGGAAGAAAGGAAGAAAAGAAGGAAGGACAGAAAAGAAGGAAGAAAGGAAAAGGGGCAAGAAGAATTTTTGCTTATTTATTTGTTTCATTTTAGTTTTTCCCTTTGGTCCTGAATCATGACCCCAGATCCTTGTTTGCATTTGTTTGTTTTTTCCAGAGAAGAAGACAAGCAGGCTGGATGGGGGGAGAGAGGAGGAAGCAGCACCCCACTTATTTATTTGATCATTCAGTCTGCTCCCCACTCCTGCCTGAAAACATGGGTCCAAGGGCTTCACATGGTCCACACCCCAGCCGTCTTTGTCACCCGAGCCACGAGGCGTGCCCCAAAGTGACACTGAATCACTTTTCCTGTAACTTAATGTTTTTTAAGAGCGGTTTTAGGTTTGCAGCACAATTGAGAGGAAGGCCCAGAGATTTCCATCGGCCCCCGGCCCGCACAGATGGATGACCTCTCCAGTACCAACACATTTCCTACCAAGGACGAATTTGCACGGGCACGTCATGATGGCCAAGTCTGCCTTCGAGTTCACCTTTGGTGTGTACCTCCCATGGGTTTGAACACATGAACGACCTGTATCCACTACGGTATCATCCAAGGCTTCTCACTGCCCTAAAGTCCCATGTCCACCTGTCCAGAGACCAACTCCATCAGCAACATGGGTCTTTTTACTCTCTCCATGGTTTTGTCTTTTCTACAAGGTCACGTAGTCGGGATCCTCTGCAGCCTTTTCACACTGGCTTCCTTCACTTAATAATACACATTTAACATTCCTCCATGTCTTTTTATGGCTTGATAGCGATTTCTTTAAGCCACAGAATAATATTTCTTTTTGATGTATCACTGTTTATTTATCTATTCACCTACTGAACGACATCTTGGCTTCTTCCAAGTTTTGGTAAGCATGAATGAAGCTTTTATGAGCATCCATGCACAGGTTTCTGTGCGGACATCAGTTTTCAATTCCTTTGGATACATACTAAGGTATATGATTACATTATTTTGCTTTATTCCTTTTAACCGTTCTGTGGTATTATCATCCTTATCCCCATTTTAGAGATGAGAAAGTGGAGTCTCAGGGAAGTCAGGATTTATCTGAGGACACACAGCTAGGAGTTGGAGTCAGACTAGACAAGACAGGATCCTCACATACACGATGAGCAGTGTGTCAGAAAGCAGCTCCACTTCTGACTCTTCCCGGACACTCTGCTGGCCTTGGTCTGCTCTCTCAGCCTCTCTCCTGTGCAATAACTGTGCGTCCTTGTTAACTACAACCCTGGGTGGGAAGACACTTCGGATGGCTCACTCTTCTGGTTGGCATTGTGAACAAGTCTCCTTGTCTGTCTGGTCTTCACTTTTTGCATCTGTGGCTGAAAGGATGGTGTTGAACCCCCTACAGGGGAACTGGAGGGTTTTGCATTTTCACACCCTTCCAAGTTCCTCAGTGGTGAATGGAGACACTGACTTTGGGGGAAGGCTGGGAAGCTGTGAATGCTTCCATTTGAACTTTGGAGCTGACTAATGTTGGTAATTTCAAAGCCTCATTATCTTACTCCCCAATGTTTTGCTTCTAAACAATTGTAGTTCTTGGGGGCGAGGACTGGGTTGGAATAACCCTCTCAGAAATAGTTCCACTGGGGATAGTGAAAGGTATTTGGAGTTCTTAATTAAGGGCCTTAGTGACCAAATGTTGCTCAGAGATTGTTCCTGGGGCCTCCATATCTCCATCGAGGGCTCTACAGGGTTTGAAACAGCCTGTTATGAAGTGGGGGCTGGAAGGTAACAGAGCAAGGGGGTGAGTTGCTAGCTGGAGCTTGGGGTCAGAGCCGGGTGCCAGTCCCTGCTCTCTCACTCCGTAGCTGTGTGACCCAAGCCCTCCATGCTTGGCTCTCCATTGAGCAAAAAACACCACCACCCTCCTAACTGGGTGTCTTAAGAAACAAAAGGGATGTTAAGCCTGAAGCGTGGTATCTGGTGGACTGTTGTCCACTTCAGACTCCAAAGAGGTGTCCAGGTGGGATGGGAAGTTACTCCGAGAGGCCCTTTCTGACTGAGCTGGGATGTCTCATTGAACCTGAAACTTCTTGGTGAGAATTGTGCCTTGGTGGTTTTCCTTTTCTCTAGGCGAAGCAGATGGAGATGAGAGCCAGCACTACTCTACGTCATTTCATTCCGTAACGACACTCCAGCATTGCGAATCTTATTCTTTAGGAATTAGCCAGTTGATGGCCCAAAGCCTTATAGTCAGGAGCCGGTGGAAGATATGCCTTCTTCTCTCCATCAGGTCTGATCAGGTCCTTCCTACAGAAGGACATTGAAATGCAGACAGGTAAAATTTGGCAAAGATGACAGCTAATAAATGAAGGATTTGGGATTCACGTCCAGCTCGGAAAGATGTGTGTCCTGCAGATCCCAGGTGTCCTACAGAGAATCACTGGGGCTAGACCTCCCTGCCTGACCTGCAAACAAATAACAAGAATCTATTTCACCGAATTTAACTCTTGACTAGTCGCAACTACTAAGGTTCAAGGATTTGGGGATGAAAAGACCAATGGCAGAAATGGCAGGATTTCATGTGCCAGCACCTTCTGCAACCAGAGGTGATGGTATCTGCAACCCTGCTCTTGAAGAGACACAGAGAGCAGGGAAGGATGCCCTTGCTGTCCCAAAGCTGAAGCCCAAGCAAAGGTTTGCAGGTTTGGGGGAGCAGTGCTGAGGGGCATCCACAGCCACATTGAACTCCCCAAGAGCTTCCCATCACCCACCTTCCAGTGGCCCAAGACATTGTGGCTTAGATGTTCAGATTTCCTCAGAAGAGCACCCCATAAGCCTGACCACCATGCCATTGTCAAGTTCCCTATCAAAACATCCACCAAGACAGACGACAGTAGCTCACCTCTGCTCATGGTAGATGGCAAGGCCCACCAACACCAGATGGAACAGGTCAGGAAGAAGATCCATGACACTGACATGACCAAGGTCAATGCCCTGATCAGACCTGATGGAGAGAAGAAGGCCTACCTTCCACCGGTTCCTGACTGTAAGGCTTTGGGCCATCAACTGGCTAATTCTAAATAGGCAATTTTTCACCATCAAAAAAAAAAAAAAGGCCATGTTCAAGCGACAGCAGGTGGTGGGAGGATGTGGTAAGAAGAGATCCCTGTGCATTGTTAGTGGGGGTGTGAATTTGTCCAGTCATCATGGAAGATAATATAAAGTCTCCTCCCCAAATTAGCACTATATCTACCATATGATCCAGCAATTCCACTCTGGGTATACACTCAGAGGAAATGAAAACAGGATTTCAAAGAGATGTCTTCACAATAGCTAAGGTATGGAAACAGGCCAAATGCCGATCATGGATGGAAAGGTATTTACATATTGGAATATTATTCACCACGAGAATGGAGGCTCTCCTGCCATTTGCAACAATGTGAAGGGAATGTGAGTGCATTATGCAAAACAATCCAAATCAGAGAACGATAAGTACTGTGTGATATCACATATACAGAACCTCAAAAGGTTGAACCTGAAAACAAAACCAAAACAGAACGAAACAGAGCATATAATTGTAGTTATCAGAGGCTGGGGGTTGAGAGAATAAGATTGATGGTGTTTACGGAAACACATTTGCAACAAGTACTAAATAAGCTTTAGAAATCTAATGCACAGTATAAAGAACATTAGACAATAATACTGTACTATAAATTCATAAAGTGATCAATATCACTACACTGGTTATCGTATAATACACAATTATATCAAAGCAATAGTCTGTATACCTTAAATCTATACAAAGCTGCATGTCAAAATTTATTTTGTTTTTTGAGGAGGAAGAAGCAGTTATTTATTTTATTTAGTTGTTCATCATGATTGTCTCCCCCAGGCCTGGGATGTATGTGCACTGTGCCTGCAGGAGGCCACAGATTAACTGCTTCTCCATCAGGGCAGGCCTACATACCAAACGTACCCGACTGAAAAAAAAAATGTGACATCTAGTTCTTCTCCCAAGGATGGGGCTGGCCTTTCAAATGAGATGGAGTCGACAGCATGCCAGTTCCTAGTGTGGGTCTCAAGAATCTTTGTGACTTCTGTCCACTTGCTCTCAGAAACCTGCTCAGGTCCCATTAAGACACACTGAGGCTAGAATGCTGAATAGTGAGTGACAAGGTGGAGTACACAAAGGAGTCCTCATCCTATACCTGCCAAGCCCTGGAGCAGGAGGACATGGTGACCAGAGCTGACTGCATGTTGAGTGACCTTGTTGAGATAGAAGAACCTCCTGAGCGAGCCCAGCCCAAGCCAGCAAGCACACACTGTGAGCCAGACAAGCAGTTGCTCTTGAAAAGCCTTCCAGTTATTTTCAAATAAACATTTTATCTCGGAATAGTTTAAAATCCAAGAATAACTAAAAAAGGTAATATACTCAACACCCAGTTTAACACCCCTTATCGTCTCATATTATGATACTTTCATTGAAATGTAGAAACCAGCACTGATCTGTATTACTAAGTACTAAGCTATAGATAGTGTTCAGATTTTACCAGTTTTCCATTCACGCCCTTTTTCTTTTCCAGGATCCACTCAAAGATATTATGTAAGTGCGTTTAGCTGTGTTTTCTGAGTCTTCTCTGATCTGTAATGGTTTCTAAGTCATCCTTCGTTTCATAGCTTAAAAAGATCTCTCCTCTCCTCTCCTCTCCTCCCCTCCCCTCCCCTTCTCTCTCTTCATATATATGTGTGTATATATATAAATACATATGTGTATATATAAATATATATATATATATATACATATATCTTTGGGGTTCTGATATTCATATTTTCATCCCAGAGGTATCAGGGTATTAGATTGTAATTTTCCCATACATCTCAGTGAATCAGTGAAGAACTAATTTATAAATATTTACTGTGCATGTACCATAAACCATGAACTGGGAGGCATGTGTGATGGAATCCTTTGTACTGCTCCTCCAGTCAGCGAGAGGAAGCATAGATGTGTCCAGCACCCATTTCTACTGTCCAATTATGAAATAGGGACCGAGGAGCAATGGCGTCTTGGTGACAGAACTGGGTTCCAGCCCAGGACTCATGTCCTTCATGCTTGGGTTTCTTAGCCCGACGTAACATGGTACTAATGGAAAGAAATGACTGGTGGATCTCAAAGGCCAGAGGGAATTCATTGTCTCAGGATTGGAGACAGGAGGTTAGAATGACATTTTCCCGGAAACTGTTCTTCCTTCAGTGTGAACCCCAGGGGTCTCCTGGGAATTGAGGCGTCCTTGGAATTACAGCTCACCCAACTTTCCCATTTGACCAAAGACACGTCACCCTACCTGGCTGCTGTCCGTTTCCCCTACTAGAATATAAACTTGACAGTCGCAGAGACTTGTCTGTTCTTGCATGTCTATATGAAGCACCTAGGCCCGCCTCTCATTCTGCAGCCCTTTAATAAATATCTCCTAAATCACCACGATGAGTGAATTTTGATTCAGAAGGGACCGTGAACCAAAGAGCAGTGATTGTTTTCACTGCTAAACTCCGTTGAGCCTCTTGGTCGCAATCCTGTCCTCCATGGCGGTGCGTGGTCAGTCAACCCAGCCTTGATCTCTGTCTGCTTATTGGCTGGTGCTCTTTCAGTTGCCAACAATAGAAACTAATATCTAACGAGTCTAAACAAACAGCGACACACAGCACATGTCATGGAACCCTGATTTCTTGCTTTCGCCGCTGTGTGTTTCCTTCAAGTACAGTTAGATCTGAGGGTTCAGTCAACTCATCTAAGCCCTGCGCTCCCATTCTCCTGTGCTGCTGTCTTCTATGGTGGCTTCATTTTCAGGCCGCTTTTCCCAGGAGACAATTTTGAGTTGAATGAGACAAAATACCCACTTCTTCGTTTAAGCCAGGTTGAGTGAGGCTTCAGTCACTTGCAAAAATAAAGATGGTTAAGACTCTTGGTCAACCAGAGCCAGCTAATCAGAGCGGGGCATGATGTTGATATCTGGATGAATAAGGAGATGGGGTCCGAGGATGCAACCTCACTTTCCCCTCATGTATTCTCTCCCCATGAGCTCACGTCCAGGGACTATTTAATGAGATCCTCCCTGCAGGGATCTTACTTAATAATACACGTCACCTGATAGCTCCTCCTGTGGACATCAAAAAGTCAATACTCGGTAAAAGTAACTGAATTCAGAATGTCTTCTTTTGTTCTGAGGATAACCAATCCTAATGGGTTTGACAAGAGAGGCGTTATCAGATTTTCTTAAAAGCAGACATTGGGAGGGCCCCTGTATGTCCTTGTCTATGCAATGAGGACAGTAGCTGGAATTTCCAGGTGTTTCTGGAATAGCTACAACACAGTATGTGTCGACTTGTGCAGTTCACTCCTCATCAGATGCATCATAACACACCACACCTGCATTTCTAACAGTTCTCCATCAGACTCCACTGCCCTCTTCTTTCTCCATCTTCCCCTCTGGCTACCTCACTTCTGTTCTCAATGGCAAAAGGTTAGTTTTTGCTTTGTCTTGTCTGCAATTTTGCTTCGTTTCTTGTCTTCCACTTAAGATTTGGTTCATCTCCTATTTGTCTTCCTCCTTCTGACTTATTTCACTCGCATCATCCCCTGGAGTTCAGGATTATTTGGAGCCCTGAAAGATGGTCACTCAGTTTACAGAGGCTGCTGTCTTGCTGTGTCAAACATTTCACAATGCAGTGCACTGCAATGTCACTCCTAATAGACTCAGAAGGACATTCGGGACCTGACATTGAAGAATGGGGCCGAGGAAGCTTGGGGCGTGTGGCACAGTTTCATGTGTCCCCTGTGTCCGGGGACTTCCTGCCTTCCCAGCTTCCCATGCAGGAGGCAGGGTCAGGGCTCAGTTCCGGCCCATGGACTGTGAGTGGCAGTGATCTGTCTCTCTACCAAGTCCAGACCGTTAAGAGCAATGTGCCTCTCCTGTTTCTTCCCCCCTCTCTGTGGGATGAGCATGGAATTGATCTCTTGAGATGGCGGAACCACAGGATGGAAGCAGCTTAGAGTCACCATAGCTGCCATGTTGCTTGACCTGCAGTAGATGTTGAGTAAGAATCAAATGTTTATGCTAAGTCACTGAGATTTGGGTTAATTTGTTACTGCAGCGTAGCTCAGCCTGTCCTGACTCATAAACACTCGCATTTCTCTACCAGTGAACTCTGAGGATGGCAACTTGCTGAGATTGATTTAAACCAGGAAGGATGATCTAATTACACACACACACACACACACACACACACACACACACACACACACACAGATAAATAGATAGATAGACAGATAGATATAGGCAACTACTTCTAGTACTTGGTGTTTACGCTTTGCCTTGGAATTGTATTGGGGCAACAGATATGCTGGCATCTCAGCTCTGCAACTGTTGTGCTGGGCAGTCCTGGGCACGTTACTTTATATCTCTGAACTTCTGTCACTTGACTGATTTTTTTAAAGAAGTGGAAAATGACTGGGTTTATTGGAAAGTCCCACCCCTTACTGCCTATAACTTTCAGCAAACTACTCATCTTTCTAAACTTCAATTGCTTCATTTGTAGGAAAAGGGACATGATGTTCTCTATCTCCCAAAGGGGCCTTATAAGTTAAATTAGAAACTATAAAGAACCTAACCCAGGCATGCCCTGCTGGTCAGCAGTTAAGGTCACTGGACGCAATCCACAGACAACCCCAGGACCTGGGTCCAAGACACAGGGCTGTGGGGAACCAGCAAGATGAATAACTAAATAAAACAAATTAATGTGTCTTCCTGTAATTCTCTTGTATTTCTGACCCAATGAATGCTCCTAATTTTTCCTATAACACTTTGATTTATTCATTTCATTCCTTTTTCTCCTTTTTCAATCCCTCTGCACCTATAGAAAGCTGCTTCCTTTCAAAGCCAGTGGAGACTGTTTTGATACGCTTGTTGAAACTAGTAAAGAAGAAGCTCCCACAATAACTCAGAGCAGATCTGTGTGTATGTGTATGTGTGCATTCAAACTATTTACACCCCAGTGAGGGACAGGAAACAGCTGCAGGAAGTGGAGGGCACAGTGGAGTCCACACCTGAAGAACACACTAAAACATGCTGATAAAGGCTGCAGGGCCTGATCACGGGTCTTGAAGAAAACTGAAAGAGTTGCACTGATAAACAGACCAATTGAGAACAATGAAAATCTCGGCCACTTATCTGATGTCAAACAAAAAAAAAACTTCAGGAGTCTGAAGGTGAGAAGTCACCTAGACAGAATTCACTGAGCAAGAGGCCATTTACAAGAAGGGCTCCCGGTCGCAGGCGGGATGAAGCATGAGTCTGGAGCAGGCTTCTCTGCTGGTGTGCCAGGCTGGGTGGAGGGACAGTGATGACATGTAGCAACTGCAGATAAAGACAAATTGGGTCTATGTGCACTCTTTTCTTTTCCCGTTTCATGACTCCTGCTTGAATGTTGTGGTTTTCCTCGGAGAGATTGGCGCCCTAGAAGGAAGGGAAAGAACCAACTGACTGTTCTCAAAACAAAACAAAACTCAACAAAGGCTCTTTCTTCCTCAAGGACTATTCCCATGGAAAGTAAAAAGTGAGCCCACTTGGAATTACCTGACTGCAAAACAATGCCACTTTTATTAGAGAGAGTTAGTTTTTCATTTACCCAATTTAAACATGGCTCCACAGAAATTGCCCAAGTCTTCAAAAAGGGTATGGTCCTCAGACGAGAGACCAAGGCAGAGAAATTTAAGGCTGAAAGGAGCACTTTCTGAGCCAACCCCAAATAGGGGTTTAGGAGGGAGTCACTCTTCTCAAATTATTTTCATAGTAAGATACATTGTTCAGATATCTACTGGCAAGCAATGAGGCCTTGTCCCAGAAGCCTTTTCTTCTGTGTTCTGAAAACGGGTAGTTGCTTTGGTTCTCAGAATATTTTAAACCAGACCAGCAATTTTGTAAAGCACATTTATATTTGTTTCTGGGTTCTGCAGAATGTGCATTTAATAAAACACATTTGTGTTGAAAGGGGCCTATTTTGCTGGTTCTCTCTCTGAAAAATGCACATCACCTTTGGACTCACGATGAGTAAGAAAATAGTACTATGGAAAAGGACTCTGTCCCATCTGCCTGAAGAGAACAAGGGAATTGTTTTGTTTGTTTGTTTTTTATTTTTATTTCTCTTCTCTAGTTAAAGTTAAGTATGAGGATCTGTTATAAATTATTCTTAGTTCTTTCATTCCAGGTCTCAAGGAACTAGTTCAAGACCCAGGGTCGGGGGGAACAGTCAAGATAAATAACTAAATAAAACAAACATTTCTTCCTCTTCTCTCCTTCTGCCTGCCTTCTTTTCTTCATTCCTGACTGCACTTTCCTTAAAAAAAAAAAAGAAACTAGCCTTGTGCTCCACTCAATATAGATACTTAGTATATGTCGTTCTCTTGTATTTATGACCCCCAGCATGCTCCAAAGTTCTCCTGCTTTATAGAACATGACCACCAAAGATTAATCTCATACACTGCTGGAAAATTCAAGGCTTGAGCAGGGAACTGTGACACTAAGGTTAACTATGCTCTTGAGGACATTTGTCCCCTCTGAGAATTTTCACCATCCCGTTTTTCTTTCACTCATATGCATCTCTTTGGTGAGAATGCAGTATGAAAGGTGTTGGTATGGCTTTTGACCGAGATGCACAGTAATTTTTTTAAAATAGCAAATAACTAGGATTTAAAGAAACCCAGCTCATCATTAAAATGATCCAAGTAGACCGTAGGTTCTTAGGGGACAAAGACTGTGTCTTGTTCACCTTTTCCTCTTTGGTTCCAAGCACAGGAGGGTTCAGTTAGTGACTGTTGAAGGAATGGAGAGCTGATACATTGCCCCCCACACACCTTATACCCTAAACACCATATCAGACAGGTCCAGTCATCAAGAGGCAGGCAGACAGTGGAGACTTTTTCTTCTCTGTTGTCTCAAGATGAACACAAGAGATACTTTTATTTTGAAAGACTGTTGTCATTCATCCCTACGGGGAAATGACCAGGAGAAATAACCGTGCTGGGCATCGACGCAGTTTGGAGACATTTTGCAGGCGATCTCTGCAAAGGTATGTGTTTTGATTCCTTCACTCTGATGATCCCGTTCCACATTGCTCCCTGCATCTTAGAGGGCAGCTCATCTGGTTAACTCTATGATTTACATTTTGGGGGTTGTGGACTAAAGGACACCCACTCCTTTCTCTCCTGGCCTGCATGTTGCCTCATTTAGTACAATGGCATGAATCTCTAATTCTCCCATGTATGCAGAACACAGGATTGCACTCCTGGTCTATATGCCAACCAAAGTGCTTGGCGACGGTGCCACAGCGATGAAGGACACACAGTAGCCTTCAAGACACAAACTACAAGGGATAAAGACACAGACACAAATAGTTGCAACAGGACATGGTGAGTGCTCTGAAGGGTGTAGAAATAGGACGTCGACTGATCTGAAAGGGACCAACCTGGGCCTTGGCACGTCTTTCCTGGTTATGGGGATTTCATCATAGGTGGAGACATCAGAAATGCCAATGGAAAGATGCTATAGAAAACATGATTCAGTCATGGACAGCATGTGTCTTCTTTAGGGGAACCTGGCCATGGTATCAGGGACAACTTCACTTGTTTGGAGTATTGTATTACCTGTGCTTCAACTGGGGCAGGATTGGGTGTCTCCTTTCATAGCAGTTGCTGGTGAATTTAGTGCCAAAGTTCTAAGTCCCTCATGTGTCTACGGGTCATTTCCACAAACTACCTGCATGTGAGCCCTTGTTGTAAGCTATGTTTTTTTTGGAAGATCTTAGGCTAATATAGAAAGCTAACACTAAATACCTTTCCAGGGTTTTCAGAGGTTGAGAGCTTATTCTCTCGTAGGTCTTCCATGCGGTTCTTTGGGTAATCTTATGACTGGGGATCTTCCATTCACAATTCCTTGATAAGGCAATTGCATCTTTATTTTCAGGGACATTGTCTTCTCCCTTAGTGTCTAATCAGACCCAGTCACATAATTTGGAGGACCCAGTGCAAAATGAAAACGTCAAACTCCATGTTCAAAAAGTGCTAAGAATATCAAGATGGTATAGCAGAGCATCAAAGCCAAGGATAGGTCCCTTCTGAGAGCAGGGCCCCATGTGACCGCATGAAGTCACCTTGCTGCTAGCTTGTTACACTTCTAACCTAGGATGATCCCATAGCCAACCTCTTTCAAAGAGAGGGCCACATTGGGTTCGTGGGAAACCCACATCCTCTGCTCTCCATCTGCTGAGTCCAATGCTTTGCCAAGACCTTTCTCTTTCAATTTCTCAGCATAAGGTACTCACAGTACTCTGAATAGTGATATCAGCCAGACTTAAAGATGGTCCCTCCTGATCCTCACCTCTTGATTCCAGGCCTTCCCATGCTGAATTAGTCTGACCTGTGTGGTCAATAGAATGTTGCAGAGGTGACTTCCAAGTGTGGTTCATAAAGGGCACTGGAGGTCCTTTGATTTGCCCTCTTTAGGGGAAGCCAGCTGCCACTTAAGAAACCCCGTGGAGATGACATTGCAGAGAACTGGACAAAAGCCAGCTATGCGAGCTGCCAGAGAGTGGCTGTTTCAGCTACACAGGCTTTTTTTGGTTGATGCGGTCATGATGGCATTTGACTACAATCTCAGGAAAGCCCAGGTCAGAGCCGGCCAGATAGGCTGCTCTTGAACTTCTCACACATGGAAACATGGGAAATCATGAATGTTACTTTTGTTCTGAGCTGCTAAACTTTGAGGTGCAGCAAAAGTTAACTTGTACAATCATAGAAAGCAAATCCCCCTTTGGGTGGGGAGTGTAGCTCTCTTCAAAGAACTCTTCAAGCATCCTCTTGCAATCTCCATACTTCTTATGGGCAGATCAGCTAGGGTCATCTATTGGAGAAGCTCTGTTATTGGAATCATTTTAGATCCAGACCAAGAGGGCTGCTTAGAGGGATCCTTTAGCCATAGAAAAGAAACATCTGAAGTTTTCTGGACAGTGTCAATTCTTTTCATACATTCATTTTTGTATGAGAGATTTTAAAAAATGACATAGAGATTTTTTTTTAAATTTTCTTTTGCATCTTGTCAAAGACCTCCTTTTAGAATATGCTTCAACTTCCATTTTCACCTCTGGTTACATTTTCTTTCCCCAACTTAAGAATCAATGGGAGCAATGTCCCGGTGAGGACATTCCCCTCCTCCATATCCTCAATGATACCATCTCTATGAATTGGTTTTGGGAAAAATTCTGCATTGCAGACCTTAACTGATTTAGTGAAACGACATTCCTACCACAGCCAGGTTGGGTAGCCAAGACCTTGGAAAAATGAGAAGTCCAAAACAGTAGGAATATTCATTATAAAACAGGAGTCTGGAGACCTGCCCATGTTCTGGGAAGAACTTTTAGCCAAAGAACTCAAATATCAGTTCAGATTTGCATGAGTAAAATTCCAAAAGTTCTCCAGAGAGAGGAGGAGAGCGAGAGAGAAACTTTTGTAGTTCTGATCTAATTCTGTCAATAAAGAATTTACTACTAAGGATCAGATAATTTATTTAGCATCCGATTACAGACTTCTTTCCACCCAAGGACCTGAAATTTGTTGCAGCATTTGGGAAGCTGAAGTACTAGATATCATTCTTTCTCTAGTAGTCCTTGTGACCTGCCATAACACACGTCTCTCTTTGCTTCATCCTTCCCCTGTATAAATCTGAGACTGTCTGTGGACCAGAGATAAAATATCAGAGGACTTAGAAGTGCTGTGCATGCTTACCTATTTGAGGTTTCATTATTATTTTGTCTTTCATATTTAGAATCATTTTCTGGAAGAGGGGAGAAAAATGGCTTATTTGACATTCTAAAAACATTAACAATCAAATAAAAAACAAGCCAATGTGATGACTGTGCAGCAAGTTTCTGTTAATTGAATCATGTTTCCACATTGATTTGCATAAAGAAAGATGATTGGTTTCCATGGGACTAGGGGGTTTGCAATGAAGCAAAATCATGCTCAGAAGGACAGAAGGTCTTTAAGCAGTTATTAAAAACACCAAGCATAGGTTAGGTGTATGAGCTTAATATGATAGTGCACATACTGAAATCTCTGAAGAAAGCTCCATGTTTGGGGTGAGCTGCATATTTAGTTGGGTGCCTTGAACAACTAGTAGATTCTTCCAACTCAGAAGGAAATGAAACCCTTCTGTTTATGATGGGAATAAGAAGGGTTTCCTGGATAAAGCAGGCAATGAGAAGTGAATGATCAGGGTTTGGTTGGGAGGACAAAAGTTACTCTGTAGACTCCTTGGAATAAGTAAAGCCTTTGTCAAAAGAAATTAAGGGCATAAAAGATTGTTGGAATAACCAAGAGATCAGGGATGCTACTACAGGTGATCTCAGCCTGGAGCCCAGTCTCATGAGCTCAAATTTTCAAGAATGTCTGGAAAGGGCTCACCCAAAGTTCCCAGGTAATGGCAGCAAAGCAGCTGGTTCTCAGGAACCTTCTGGGAAACTTCGATGCATTCACAGATCTGGAAGCTACTGACTCCAAAGCAAAGCCCTTCCTCCTCTAAGCCTTCAGATGGAGCCCACATCCAAGCCCTGGCCAACTCTCTCCGCTCTAGCACCGTCATTCATCTTGGTTACACAACTAGCAATTTTAGGAAGGAGATAACAGTCATCTTTCAATTTTTGTTCTCATCCATGACAAAAGTGAGATTTAGCAAATTTCAATAACTGACCTTGGGTCATACAACTGGTATTTAGCCATTAGGATTCATACTTGAGTCTTTAGAAGGGAAACCCTAAGTTTTACCAGTATGTGTAATATCTACAACAGTGGTTTAAACTTCGCCTGTGTCAGACTCAGCTGGAAGAATCACCCCACCCCAGAGTTTCTGAGTCAATAGGTCTGGATTTCTAACAAGTTCCCAGGTGATGGTGATGCCGCTAGCCCAGGGACCACACTTTGAAAACTCTGCAACAGGGGAGCACCCTACTCCTTGTCTAGATCTACAGGTGTTTAGGACCAGGCAGATTCTATAAAATCATACATCTTCTTTAACTATTTTTACTGTCCTTGCACTGGCACATGGTTTCTATCAAGTAGTGTGAATGCTATGCTTGGCTGTGCATATTTAAGTATGTGTGTGTGTGAACCACAGAGCCTTAGCAGGTAATCACACAGCTGAATGAAAATGGATGGGCTCCTATTTCTGAGTATCAACTTATTTAGAAACCATTGAGGGTCCCTGGTACTTGTATATTTTCTTTATTGAGATAAAATATCAAATTAAAAATTTGAGTCAATGGCTTATTTATTATTTCGTTGTGAGTATTTTTTTTTTTTTTTAAATCAGCATTTGATAAGTAAATGGCCCAAATCTTACTTTGGCATTCACGGAGTAGCATTAGTCTTGATGAATTATTTGCTTATTCATGGAATTTGTAATTTAATTCCATAGAAATTGCATGGCAATTTAGTACGCATTAATGAGAGGATACTGTCTCATGGCTTAACAAACCCGTCATCCTTTTAAGGCAAGGGAAGCATTTAAGGAACTAATGATTGACAGGGAAGGAGGCTGTTCTGAAATTCAATGGACTCAGTCACCCTTTGTGACCGACCTCTCTCAGGTGCAGGCATACAAGATTTCAATACCGGGCTGGGGTAGTTGCTTCCTCTTTGGTGAGAATCGGAAAAACCTAAGTGTGACCCCAAGCAATGTCCCCCACTAGCTAGAGGATGTTGAGTGGTTACAACCTCTGGAGTCTTCACCTGCTGCCCTCCCAGCACCTGACTATGCTCACTAACACAGAAGCAGCTCAATGAACTCTTCTTTCCAGAATCTGAGATGATCCGTTTTCTGGACCAGGAGACTTGGTCACTTGGAAGAACTTTGCCCCTTGCACTCACGCTGCCTCTCTTCCCGCCTCTAGGTACATTGTGGTTTTGTGTCAAATTCCTCTTCAACTGCCAGCATGTCCCTCAAGCAGCATCTCTTTTGTGAAGCCTGTGGTGTCTCCTCCACTTGGGGACAGCTTCAGGGCTCTCACTTGTCCCCCCCTTCCCCTCGCTCATGCCGACAGTCTCTGTATTCATGTCTGTATCCTCCAAATGTGGGAGGTCCTTGAGGAAATGACTGTGGCTTCATATCCGTGAGCTTAGTCCTGGGTTCAGGAATAAGTAGCTGGTAAACACATTTTTTCGTGTTACTCGGTGCACCTACTAGCAACCAATGTTATGGTTCTGGGCACAAGGGTTGGGACTTGGATGAGGTAAGTGACGTGTATCGGGCACAAAATGTAAGGTGCTTGCACCCTGGGCACCCTTGTTGGACACCGAGCTGTTAGAAGCATCAGACAGTCCAACTACGTTCATTGTACAAGAGAGTTTTTCTTGGCATTTGGACTTTAAAATTTTAGTACTAATTTTATCATTTAGGTAGTTTTAAGAGCTGACATTGTATCATCAGCACCTTGACATGTTTGAGGTCATACTCCAGCTTGTCAAGTGTCAAGTGTTACATGCCAAGTACTGTGCTGGCTCCTGGGGACACAGTAGTAGGGTGAGGACAACATCCACCTCCTTCCCCACCTTAACTGTGGCAAGGATGACGATGGGAAGGGTGGAAAACTCCTGAGATTAGTCAGTGCTGCTGGTGCCTCACCAGGTCCTTTTCCTGGGCTCAGTTGCTGGGGTGGTTCGTTCCTGAGGTAAACATCTGTACCATTCTTGGAGAACCACCTTTTCCCAATGAGTCCCTTCTTTCTGAGATTCCTGAAAGGTTATACTCTCTCCCCAAGTGTATCTATGACTCCCTCATAGGTGGTTCATGAACACTGGTGGATCCACGTGTTGAGTCAAGATGGCGCAGCTCACATTCTAGGGCTCCCATTAGGTCAGGCTGAGACTAGCTTTCCACTGAAGTCACCATTTTGTTCAACTCTTGCCCTCTCTTATTCTTCCTCCTTTCTTCCTTACAGGCTTCTCTCCAGAGCATTTCCTTCACACATTGTTTACACAAGAACTCTCTTCTTGGATCTTGCTTCTAAAGATTCAAGCCTAAGACCCAAACAAGATCAACAACAAATGTATTGCTACTACTGTCTGGCTATCAGGAGTTTTTACTGTGTGCTCCTCTGTTTGATTCCTCTAACCCTTGATGTATGTTGTTATTCTCATTGTGAAGATGAGGAAATCAAGTCAGATGTTAGAGGTACTTTCCCCTGTTCACACCTTTGCTAAGTTGGGAATCCAGGGTGGGTATCTGGCTTTCAGCGCCACCACGGGGGTGCTCCACGGCCTCACGTGTCCTCATGTGTCTGCTCTCCACAGGGTCAGGAACCACGGTGTGACTTTGAGGAAGAGTGCAGGGTCGGGAGTTGGGAAGCCTGGGTTTTATGATCTATTTATTAAAAATAATTTTCTTATTTCTTGTGCTATATGCATTTGAGGACATTGAAAGTGCATCTTGTCTGTGTACATCTCACACCACATCCACCACGAGAATTCAGTGCCTTGACCACCTCACCTGGTTCCCTCCTCCCCGCCCCCCCCAGCCCGCCCGGTAATCACATTCCTTCATGATGTGCATTTTGCTGAGATTTGTCTGCTTGTTTGTTTTGTTTCTTTAGAGTTACACAGGAGTGAAATCCTTCTGCAATTCTCTTTTTCTCTTTCTCTGCTGGGATTTTAGATCTGGGTCTATGTCTTCGTGTCAGGGGGCTGACCCCTCCCTGCCCCTCCCGACCTCAGAGCTGTTACCAGCATCCTGAGCCTGGTGCGAGAGCTGTATGTGCCTGACATTCAGTGGTGGCCCCTCCATGTGGCTCCCAGACTGCGTGGGTAATGGATGGTAAGACAGAGAGGCTGGTCCTCGGTGTCGTGGTGGCAGGGGCTCGCGGAGCAGGCACCGAGCTCTGGCATGAGTAGAAGACACTTGGTGGGCATGTTACTTTTGTTCTCCATGCACTGAGAGAGTAACATGGCCCTCGCTTCTCTCGGATGAGAATGCAGCCGCCCTGGGCTGGTGCTGGCTCTAGCCAGATGCCCTACAAACATCTGGTTACCCTTCTGGGGGCCCAGGTGTCTGCCTGGCAGCCAACAGAAGAGGCAGAGAGATGAACCTCCCCATCCATGAGGACGTTTCTCAGGAGAGACCTCTCTTATGCTTCCATCCCATTCGGACAGAATTTTGTTAATATCTGCATCTTGCTGTCTGGGAGGCTGGACACTGAGGCGTTATTCTTGGAAGAAGAGGGTCAAGTAACTGTCCCTGTTTCAGTGGATGATCTGGGGCATAGAAGGTGCTTCCATGGGCAATACTCTGTGCCAGCCACTTGGGAGAACCCCCTTCCATTTTCAGAGATGCCCCATATGAGGTGGCACTATCGGCCCAGTGCCCCGTGCACAGATGAGAGGGCTCCAGGGCAGAGCTCGGTCTGACCCCGGTGGGCAGCTCTAGGAATCACATGTCTGGCCACGACACTGCAGCGTGTTGGACAGATGCCGTTTGGACTCACAGACTCACTTTTCGCTAATCCCGTGGCCTGGGGCTGCTTGCTCTCACCATCTCTATGTCTCCATCTGCACAAGGTGGGTGAGCGACACACAGTCTTGATGACGTGGTGGTGAGAGTAAAGGAATAAACAACACAGGATAACTCTTTGTCCCCTGGAAAGTGCTGGCAGTGAGGTTGACTGTAATTTCTTTTGTGATGGTGGAATCAGACCTCCAGCAGGGGTGGGCATGGAGAAGCGGGCATGACCTGAGTGCCAGTGTCCAAAAGACAAGGGCGGAAGCAGAAAGTGCTCTTTTTAGGGTGATGTTTAGGGCACACTTTGCCCATTTTCACTCTCTTATCCCTGTGGAGGTATCACCCTATTTGGAAGATTGCTTTGCCTTGCAGTCCTGCTGAGCAGGACGAATAAGGCGGAGCAGGAAACGGGAGAATGGAAGCTGGGCAGTGGCTGTCTCTGGGAGGGATCGAGGAGCAGACTCAGCAGGCCATCCCCAGACCTTGTTACACCACCCCTGGTCACTCTGTTGTGGGGACAGCAGAGAAGCCCTTGCTACTCTCTGCTAAGACAGATGAAGACTCAAGGCAGCCCTAGACACAGGTGGGTATGTGCATCGCATCTTCCAGGCATCTTGGAGTCCAGTGGCTGCGTCCAGAGGGCTCAAGGACTAATTAGGGTGAATCAGGAGCCACTTTTGGCTTTGTGGCCCTAAGGCTTTTTGACAACCCCAGCTAAAGTGGCTCTGAATGGTGCTCTCTCTGCAAACTGGGTCAGCGGTTCAGTGGGGCCTTTGCTCTGCCAGGCGGGCTGCCTGTTATTTCCATTTTGGGTCAGCTCTGGGGCAGAAAATGATTTGGGCAAGAGAAATTCATTTAGAACCTTTCTGTGCCAACACTGACGACACGAAGTGTTCATTATTTATAGATCACACAGAAGTTTTTTTTTACAGCAACCTTACGTGAGCACAGAAATAAGCAAAGGCAAAGAGAAGAAAACAAAAATGCATTGATTTTCCCCCTCCCCCCTCAAATAAAAAACACAGATAAAGGGATTTTAGATTTGAGGGCTCCTGGCTGGCTTGTCAGTGAAAACGAAGGAATTCGAACGTCCACACGGGTGGAGACATTAAAAACACTGGTTTCGGCATTGATCTTTTGGACTTCTAGATAGATTTCATTCTAGTCTTGCAGGATTGGTGCTGAATAATGATGACATTTAACGTTTATGAAATACTCCTTTTGTTGCGCTGGATTCTGTGCTCAGGGACACATGGATCTCATTCCATGAAAGTAAGAAAAGGTGTCTATTTCAGCTTCCATTTTACTGATGACACATGGGAACACAGACAGACCCAAGAGTCTGTGGACGTCACTTAATGAAGAGGTAGGGAAGTTAAGGATTGCCCCCAGGCTGTCCTCTGTGAGCTCATAACCTGATTGTGACTCTCTAGGCCTCTGGGGACCCCCACAGTGGTGGAGGAGGCGCCTGACGTTTGGGAAGTGGCGGGAAGATGTGAACATGGCTAATTCCGATGGGCACCCACCACTGGCAACTTCAGGACCAGGCCCTTGGCTTACATGGTCTCATTTTGTGGCCTGGACAAATGCCCATGGGTCGATCCATCTGAGAAAACTTCTCAATGAACTGAAAGGGACATTCAAATGTTCTCATGATTGAAACTAACACTACAGTCTTTCCCACGCCTAGTCCAGGGGGCGCCAGTAGATGAGTTCCTTCCTTTCTTCTTTCCTTCACATCAGCAATTGCTTTTTTCTTTCTTTTTTTAAAGGAAAGGTACAGGGAGGAATGAAGGGGAGAAAGTGAGTAGGCAGGAAGAGAGAGGAGGAAGAAGCATCTTTTATTTTATCTTTTATTCAGTTGTTCACACTGGTTGTTTCCCCCCCAGGCACAGGACTTGAACCCAGGGTGACCTGTGCGCCTTTGGAGAGAATTGACCCAACTGCTGCTCCATCAGGGCACACCTGCAATTGTTCTTTGAGCACTTACCATATTCTAGGTGTGAGAGTTTTATCAGGAAAGCAGACAAAGCCTCCTCTCCCCTCGGGGGGTTTACATTTGGAGCTGGAGGCAAGGAGAAGCCGTCCACATAATAAACAGTAACTGAGGAAGGCAGAGGTGCCTGTGAAATCAACAGCGCAGGGAGGCAAACGTGCGTGTGGGCGGGGCAGCTCAGAGCAGGTCTTTCTTTTAGTAAGATGTTTGAGCAATATTTGAAGGAGGGGATGGGACGAATCTTGGGGTGACAGGGGAAAAGCATTCTCAGACAAGGGAACAGTCAGAGGCCAGAAGAGAACTGGCCTGGAAGAGGAAGCTTCTGTGGCTGGAGCAGTTAGCAAAGGGGAGAGAATGTGAGAGAAGTCAGAGAGGGGACAGGGCCAGGCCTTGTGGCCCATTAGAAGAACTGTGGCTTTTGGGCACGCCTTGGTGGAGTAGCGGTTTGGTCAGTTGCCTTCGACCGGCACAGTCCATGTCCATTCCCAGGGCCTGGGTTTGCGTCCTGAGGCCACAGGAAATGACCAACATGAACAAGTAAATGAAATAAGTTGATTGCTTCTTCCCCTTCTCTCTTCCTGCCTACTCACGTTCATTCCTGTCTGCAGCTTTGCTTAAAAAAATAATGGATAGAGAAATAAAATAAAAGAATTTTGATTTTTATTCTGAGTGATATACAGGGAAGTCAGAGGGTTTTGCCAAAAGGAGGGATGTCAAATCCTTTTATGGAGTAGTTACTTTTTTGCCAGCAGTTGGGAATATCAGGATTCGAGAGCTAATGCTTTAACAGCGATCGTTTCACGAAGAAAGAGACACACGGCAACGACCACAGGTCAGCACGCCTGTGTGAGGACGACAGTCAGTGTGGTCGTCTGTCTCCCTGAGGACCCGATGAGCTTCACCTCCTGGTGTGTTATGCCCTCATATCATTATCCCCCTGTCACACAAATAGGCTGACCTATGTAGCAAAACGGGCACGGTACCAATGACGATGTGTGACCTACAAGGCCATCATTGATACTATATCCCTTATGCTTCTTTGCAACTTCTACCTTTGTCTTTTTGACCCCAAGAAATTGACTGCCATGTCATGAGGACACTCAAGTACCCTTCTAGAAATTTCCATGTGGGAGGAATGAACCCCTCCTATCACCAACCTGTACCAATTTGCCTACATGCGTGTGAGTCATGGGGAAGCAGAACCATTGTCCCGGGGAAGCCATCTCATGAGGGACCAGAGCTAGAACCATCCGGGTAAGCTGTCTCCAAACTGTGAGATAAGATGCGTTTATTGTTTCCGGCCCTTGGATTTTTGAGGTCAGTTGTTGCACTTCAGTACATGACTGAAACAGTCAGGAGCCAGATTGGGCAGGTAGTCAAGAAGGGCTTCCTGGAGGAGGTGCTAGCTGAGCTTGTCTTGAAGGCTGAGGGGCTGGTGAGAGGTGGAGAGCCCCAGGCCCTCAGCTCCAGCAAAGTGCTGTGATGCCGGAATATAGGCCCACACTTGCCGGAACTTCTGGTTTGACAAGAGGAGCCAGAAATGGTATTTTAATATATAATCAAATTTCAAAAAAATGCCACCTACCCCAAGCTCTTAGCAGCCAAACACCCTCTATGGCGGTCCCTTGCTCGGAAGACTTGATGTGTCTGGAGAAACTTCATTTCTCGTGTGTGATGGCTGCAAACCTTTGTCCTTTGTCTCCTGGGTGCTTGTGTCCCATGTGGTGGTGCAATGATTAACGGGCTCGATAGCCTCCTAGGCAGTGGCACCTGAGCTCCACTGAGCTGCACAGTGCAGCAGTCCAGGGCAAGCAGCAAAGCTCTGGGCAGCCCCGTCCCCTGAGGGCCGAGGGGTCAAAGAAGACCAGCAGGTGGGTGTGTGCTATGGCCGAGGAGTCCTGTGAGCATTTCTAAAGGTGCGGCAGCTCCCAGGGATGGCTACTCACTGTGACTTTTCAAGATTCCCGCCTGTGGCTGTGGGGGTGTCCCCATCTTAGGGAAAGAGGCCAGTGAGTTCTCCAGGCCTTTTTAGGTGTCAGGCATGAGGCTTACACCAAGCAGCTATTCAATCCTCACAGCAGCCCTGGGACCTGGGTGCTGTCATGGTTCCCATTTTACAGATGAGGAAACTGAGTCCAGGAAGCTAAGTTGCCCAGAGTCTTGCAGTCGGTTCAAGGCGGGACCGGGATCTCTTCTGAGTCCAAGACCATGGTTCTGTGTCTTCTCCCGGATGCTCCTCCCTGGTGTCAAAATGGAGAAAACAGTGGGGGTCTCTGAGTTATCGAGGTTCTCTTGGGCAGCATGGAAGCGGGGGCCAAAGCAGCACTGCAGGGTCAGCGGTTTCTGGTTTTTTTCTTTTTTTCTGAAAATGAAGTGCTTTCCCCTCCTCTCGCTCCAACCCCGAGTCTCACCCCAGGTCACACCACTGACAATTAGGAAAGATCTTTCCAGAACCACCCAGATGTCAGATTTGGTCTCCTGGCCTGTACTGGCTTGTGGGTTGTAGTCAGGTGAGTCAGAATTCTTTCCCTGTGTGATCACACGCTTTGGCGTGCGGCGGGAGGTGGCACAGGGCATAGGAAGCTCGCCGGGCTCTGGAGCACGGAAAATGTGGCTTTCAGTCCGGATTTGTCCACTAACTTGCTGTGGGAGTTTGACCATATTGCGTGACCCATTTGTGCCTCAGTCTCCTCCCGTGTTACCTGAGGACAAGAATACTTCACTGACAGGGTCTCTGGTGCTCCCAATAGTGTCTGGGTCGCAGACTGACACTCAACAGAGCTTTGTTGAATGGATGAATGAGTGAGTGAATGAATGCGTGAGCGAGTGAATGAGCAGTGAGTGAATGAGTGAGCGAATGAATGAGTGAATGTGTGAGTGAGTGAGTGAATGAGTGAGCGAATGAATGAGTGAGTGAGCGAATGAACGAATGAATGAGTGAGTGCATGAATGAGTGAATGAATGAATGAGTGAGTGCATGAGTGAGTGAATGAGTGAGTGAGTGAATGAGTGAATGAATGGGTGAGTGAGTGAATGAATGAAGGAATGTAATGGATGAATGAGTGGGTGAATAAATGAGTGGATGAATGCATGAATGAATCAATGACTGAGTGTATGGATGAGCAAATGAATAAATGAGTGCATGAATGAATGAGTGGATGAGTGACTGTTTAGGAAAGATGAAAGGACAGATAGAACATGTTCCTAGAGAGATTCAACTTGTGGAGGAGGGAAGGAGTTTCAGGCAGGGAAATGACTGGCCAGAGATGTGACAATAAGTTGAATTTAAGGGACAATGAAAGGCCAGTATGGCTTCCTGTGGAGGGAAGGAGGGCCTGGGTGGGGCGCCCTGAATTTCTATGCTTATTAAATTTCCTCAGAGAACGCCTCACTAGGTGCTGACAGTAATAGTTCCTTTCACAGGCCCTTTCATCTCCCATCTCAAAGTGCTTTGCAAGTGGTAATTAAATCTCAATCTCCACGTGAGGCAAGTATTATCTATCCACCTTCCTGATGAGGAAATCCATGTGGCACTGAGGAGTGATCTCCCCGAGGCAATGGCTGGTCTCTGCCTTCTCACCCTGCTTCCAGATTGACCCAAATGCAGCCAAAACTCTGTTAGAGGAAGCAGGAAACCATATGCTTTCCCCTCCTACACCCTCATATACACAAGAAACAGAAAGGAGGACGAATAAGTCCGAGTCATCATTAATGGTATTTCAGATCCTCCAGTGCACACACCACCCTTCAGCTTTCCGGCGCTTGTGGGCGATGTGGTTGACATGATTGCATGTTGGACGGTTATAATTCAGATTTAAAGGCTGTGCTTCCCAGTTCTCACTGGTAAAATGGAACTTTTCCTCAGCATGTTTTTGGGAGGATTCAATGAGTAAACCGAAATCTAAAAGCACAGCTCCCAGGCCAGACCCTGGAGAGCCCACGAGAGCAGCTGGGCACGAAGACACAGGGGGTTCACAGTGCCCACCTGCTCTTCCAAGTGGCACCGCTCCACTCATGTCCTCCCATCACCTTGATTCCTTTAACTGACCACCATGGATGGTCCTTTAGCACTGTGCTAGGTGGGGACAGCGGTGCCTCAGGCAGCTCTGGTCTCTTCTCTGAACAGTTCGGCGCAGGTGGCAAGCAGCATCGAAAGAGTCACACCACGTAGTGTGCCATATGCCTGCTGCGGTGGGTGCTTGGAGGAAGGTCTGTGACACCCCGAGAGGGTCTCCAAGAAGAGGTTCCTCCAAGGCAGCAAGGGCTCCTCAGGGACATGGAGATAAATGGGAAGAGAAAGGAAGAAGGTGCTGCAGAGGAAACAGCAGGTGCAAAAGTCAACGGAGCCAAGAGATTCAGAAGTGCTCACTCTGCCGCCATTACAGGTGGCTTGTTTGGAAGGACGTGGGTGCCAGGAGGGAGCGAGCCCTGGAGGCACTCACACTGAATCCAGGTCGGGACTCACGCTGAATCCAGCTGTGTAAAGACAAAGAGAGGAGCTAGAATTGACTGGGGACTCCAGGGAGTGGTTTTGCTTAGGGAAGTCAAGGAGGTCAGTGTCTTGAAGGAGATCAAGTGTAATGGGGAGACCAAGTTCAGAGGCTGCCAGGCGACAAAGGAGAGAGATGTCATTTTCTGTCAGCATGGGGCACAGCAGAGGAGGGGCGTGTCAGCAGCAGGAGCTGTGATCAGGGACGTCCATCTACTCCAATAGCTGAGACGGACCAACGAGCCAATGACAAAGATGGCCAGCAATCAGGCATTGAGCCCTGCATTGGTTCAGCTCGTCAGGGTCTAGCAGGCTTGCACTAAGTCTCTGAGAGTCACAGAGTTCAGCGAGGCAGTGGACAGGTGACTTTACCTACATTTTAAAGACAGTGACTTCGAAGCGTAGGAAAGATGAATCAAATGAACGAGGATGTTTGTCATTGCTAACACATCGGAGGACTTGGGTTTGGGATCTGCCCACTTGGAACTACTTCCGGTGAGTGATTTTGCCTGAATCTCCGTCCTCCCTGGGGCTCCTGACAGCTCACAGTGGAAGATGAGATTCCAGGGAGCACCTCAGACGGACCACGGGTGGGTTCCTCTTGCCGGCTCCCGGTGGCAGATGGTGCCCATCTTCACCTGTGGTTATCCTCTGGAGAACAGCAAAGCAGCGCTTCTTTACAAGATGCTCTCTGACTCTCCAATGGATCATGCAACCTGAGACTCTTGAGAGTGAAAGGGGATGTGTCACTCATAATCACATGAAAGCAACTGGCTTGTGTTGGCAACTTCCCTGGCAAAGTGGGACATCTGGTCACCCAACCTGTGCGCCGTCCTTCACTTGTATTCTCCCTTCTGTTCTTCTTTCTTTCTGAGTCACTCACTTATTCAGCTCTTGGAAATCCTTCACTGGACTTCTCTGCTCTTGAGCTGGGCTGTGGAGGGAGGAAGCATCCTGGCTCCTTCTCAGGAGTGCACTTGGTGAGTATTGACTAACTCCCTGCGAAGCCGACACCAATCCCCTGGTAGTCGGCCATTGCCAGCGACACATCCGCTAATGAGCAATCAAAGAAAATTCTCCTGGAGGGCAGAGGACATATCTCCAGTGCCTTCCACCATGCGTGGGGCATGTGGGGGGTGCTCAGGAAGCAGCACCCCCAGCCACCACCAGGCAGGGCCTTTCAAACGGCCAACAGAGCAGCACCCGGAGAAGGGTTTCTGGCGTCCCCTTCTCACACAGGCTATATCCTCTTCACTCTCTTTGTTTCTTGTGTCTTGGAACACTTACCACTCACCTCTGTCATTACATAGGAAGTAAAGATTTGTGAGCATCGGTTTAATGTGTGCTGGCCTGGAGGTGGGGACTGTCCCTAGTTCCCTGCAGAAGTCTTGGCTCATGGAAATCTTCACTGTATATTTTTTTTTGCAGATGAATTGACTTCAGGGCCAAGGTCACACACTGCCTCTGATGAGAACCCAGAGAAATGAAATTTGGGAGAATTGGAGGCATGCTTCCAGACCAGGGCTAATGGAGGGGAGGGACTTGAGCGAGACATCGACAGGTGGACAGGTTGGCTGGTCAAGGAGAGGGTGTGATGTGTCACTTCTCCTAGAAGTTCTTCTGAGTTCCCAGGGAGGGGCCGTGGCTGTCCGACCCCCTAACTTGTGCCCTGTCCACACATGGGTCTGGCCTGACACCCAGATGCACAGACCAACTCAAGAAATAGTAGGATTTCCTGTCTGAATGGAAGGGACGTCCCGTTTCCAGGATTCCAGATGTCCCAGGAAAAGTGCCAGAGGCAGCCAGTGCCCAGGTGTGCACGGCTTGACCCAGCTGGCATGGGGCGGGGCTCCCAACTCTCACTAATCTGGCAGCCCCGAGCTTGGCATTTCCCAACCTTCTCCACTCTGTCACAGGTGCCGGTTGCTAAATTTGCTGCAGGACCGTACCTGCTGTGCAGTCCTGGATGGGGTTTGCGTGGGGGGCCCTTTGAAGAGGGCTCTTGACTTTGGCAGTGGATACAGGGGGGTGGGGACCCCACGGCCAGAGGAGGAGAGTGGCTAAAGCTGCAGTGAGGGGCGATCCCTGGTGGGTGTGGACTGCCTGCTTCCCAGGCCTGACACTATCTCCACCCACACACCCAGGTTCAAATCCCATCGCCACCTCCTGGAGGCCATGTGGCCAAGGACAAATTACTTAACACTTCTTTTTCTAAGTCCCCATGCACAGTGAGGAGGATAATAGTGAATGCAGGGTTCTTGGGAAGTAAATGCTTTAATGCACACTTGGGGAAGCTCCTGGTGCAGTGAAACCTAACACTTCTCCTCACATCGTTCCCAACATCTTCTATGCCCTTGACACCTGCACCCTGTCTGCTCCCCAGTTCCCATCTGCCTTCCCCCACCTTTCCTTCTGGGCACAGCCTGTCATCTCATTCGTTCATTCATCTGTTTACTCACTTATTCCACCAGCCTTGCAGGCTAACTGCTACTTACTAGGATTTGGTCAATGAAGATTTTAGCAAATAATACAGGTTCCTGCCCTCAGGATGCCTACAGTTCAATGGGGTAGATAAAATAAGGAGATGAATAATATGAACCAGATAGAAAGTCATACATTCTTCAGTAGAATGGTAAAGATAAATAGCGGTAGTTAGTACTTCCAGCAGGAGAAAGCTTGGAAGGCTGCCTGGAGGCATTGCTTTGTAAGCGGGGCTGGAAAGATGAGCAATATACTATAATAATACGGTAGCATTTGCTGTTTTTGAGCAATTGCTCTGTGCCCTGTACTATGTGCTTTCATGGGTGATTTCTTTGTAACCAACTCTAGGTGGAAGGTGCTATCATTATACCCTCTTCCCAGATGAAGAAACTGAGGCTTCAAATCAATAGGCAACTTCTCTAAGCTTTCATGGCTAGTAAATGAGGCATCGGGATTTGGTCATAGACTGTCTGGATCTAGAACCTTCCACCACTAGGCTCCTGAGAAGACCTTGGCTTTTTCACGTGGGGACCCGTTGCTGCTGAGACCCTAGGATTCCTCCCCCCCAGGACTGCTGGGTCCCTGAATGTGTCTGGTACCATGTACCTCAGTCATCCCAACCGTCACTGGTCATTAATAAATGCATTTATTCATTCATTTTCAGTATACTATCTATTATTATAGATTTAATAACTAGAGTCATTACATCATCATAATAAATGCATTATATAATTATGGATACTATGATGCAGGAATAATATAATAATTATATTATGCCATAACACACATCATAGACAAACTAATTATTAATAATTATTCTGGTAAATATCAACTGAACAGCAACGGGCGATATTTCTGTAGTACTTATCACATGCAAGGCGCTCTGCTAGAAACTTTCCAAGTATTAGCCCAGGCAGCCTCACAACCACCTTCTTCAGGAAACCCAGGTATCACCCAGCTTTTCCAGACAAAGATGTAGAAACACAGCAGTTAACCAACTTGTCTCCGATCCTCTATCTCCCAAGAGAGTGGAAGGCCAGGCCAGGAGGAATCCGAGTTCTTTCTAATAGCATTCCTTGGATTATTGATAATCCTTTCTAGGTTTTTGGTTTTGGGGGTCATGAACCCTTTCTGCTAGGCTGGGGGGAATTCAGGCTGGAGTGGGGTGTCAATAGGTGACCACTAGTCTGGAAACAGCAATTGTGGTCTCCCAGGGCAGGAGTGGAGACCTGGGTGTCCTTTTCTTTTTTTATCAACTGTGGGGAGCCTGGTTCTTGAAACAATGTAGGGAGTGCCTGCGTTTTGCTGTTGCTGGTACAGAGGAGCAGGCCGGCTGTCCCTGGGGACCCCAAAGCTTGCTCTTGCATTGACACATGTCTATGGGAACAAGTCCAGGGGACCCTCATAGGTGGGTTTACAGAGACCTGCGCCTGGAAACAGAAGACCCCAGGACAAACGCTCCCTCCCATTCCATGGCCTCTCATTCACTGCAGGCTGTGTGAACACAGGGCTGGAGTTTATCCATCTCTGCAGCCTCTGCCCCTCCAGCCCCTGGCTTGGTGTTCAGGACATAGGTGCTGGTACACACCCATTCATGGAGTAAGAAGTGCTGACCGTATATGATCCTCCTGTACATCCCCTTGTGGTTGATGACCTGGGAGTTCTGACTCCAGGATGTGACACCTCACTATTTCCTTTGTCCCTCCGGGCCTCCATTTCCCATTGCTGTGCAAATCCAATGCCACCAGACAGCATTCTTCAGCCATGGCAGGTATCGCACGAGTCTTAGCTGTGCCTCAGGCTTTGAGCGCACGGTTATATCACTAACGCATTTACCACGAGTGCTGGGAGTTCTGGAGTCAGAGACTGACTTTGACTCCGGACTCATCTGCTCTGTCTGGGGTGACTGTGACATCTTTAACCCTTTACAGCTTCCAGCTGTAATGTGGGGATGAACTTTCTACCCCACGGTGCATAGAAGCCTTTCTTTTACAGCGGACACCAGTAAGTGCTGAGGGCACGTGCGTGGCCTTCGTGGTGCCCTGGAGATAATGATGATGCATGACAATGTGAGACACTATCCCAACTTAGAAGCTGAGACACTGGCACCCGAGAGGCTTGCGGTTGGTTTCAGGCCGTGGTCCTCCCAGACAGGCACACTGGCTGTCTTGAACCGCCTGAAAATCAAGAGAAGAACCACGTGGGGCCCTCCACCTCACCCAGGCCCTTCCCACCCTGATTCTGCTGGGACCCTTGGAAAGGTATTTTGTCCTCTTGTAGGCCCCGTGGCACCTGGACATTTTGATTCTGCACAGGTGACGCTGTTGGAATTGTACGGCTTGTTCCGTCTTCATCCCCCAGAGATGCTCTTAGTGGCAGGGATAGTGATCAGCTTTTCATTCGGCCTTGCTGACCTTGGGAGTTGTCTTTCCATCCTCCACTTCTGGGGACGCCAGCCGGCAGGGAACCAGGGACTGTTGCTTCCATTGTACCTGCTGGTGGCAGCTCTTGGTGCACACTTTGCAAGCCGAGGGGAAGAAAGTGCCTCCCCACTCTGCCTCATGGGCCCCCCTGAGAAATGGAGCCCAGAGCCCAGCCTGGACCATTTGCATTGCTAGCCTGGGCGCTTTATGAGGTGACTCTGAGTGGTGACTGGCGCGGCCGGCCCTCCCCGGGTTTGAATAAAAAACCACAAGCCATAATACACATAAAATCCTAATGTGCCTTCAAAATTACCTCATCTTTTATTTAGAGGTTATTCCGCCCTTGTCTTCCTTTATCGCTCTTTGGATGACTGAAGTGGGTGAATGGGACCAAATGAGGCCGCGGGGTGCGGAGCGAGGGGTTGTTTATGGCCTTGCGGTGGCCAGGAGGCCAGGTCCCAGGAGCCCCTTCATCTGAGCCCCTTCATCCCAGCCCCCTGCACCCCCCAGCCTCCAGAGCCAGCTTGCTCCTTTTGGAGGCTGCTGCTTCCCTACTAGGTCCTTTCTTGTTTTTGTTTTTTTTTTATTGCTCTTCCCAAGGCGGATTTTATTGTATTTCTCACTGAAAGGGAAGTGCCTTTCCGAGAAGCTGTGATTACTGAGTGGGATGTGGATGCCGCCCTGGTGAAGGCTGGGGCGGCGACTGTCCTGGGCCAAGACTGCCGCCTGGCCTTTCCAGCAGCGTCCTTGTTCTCTGAGCTTAGGATCCTTGACATTTAAATGCCAAGAAGAGCTGTGATTTATCCTGATGATCCGCTTGAGTCAGGGGTGGGGAGAATGGAGAGATTGCTGACACGGCTGTTGGCAGGCGAAGGCTGCGGGCTTTGGGAGAGGCAGGAATCAGCTGGAGGACATTTGTCACAGAGGTGGGGGGCCCCACCCCAGCCTCCGAGTCTCAGGTCTGTGTGGGGACGGGGCGAATTCTGCATTTTCAGTGACTTCCCAGATGACCCGCAGCTGTGGTTCCATAGGCCGCACTGACAGCTCCAGGGCTGGCGAGGTCAGTGGCTGAAGTGCATGCGTGCGTGTGCTTGAACTCGGTGTTAAGGATAACAGTAGATGCCTCTTTAAACCTGTCAGGACAGTGCCCCTGTCGTCACGAGCGTGTGCACGCACACGCACACACACACTGACGCACGTGCACACATGCTCACACACAGACTTGACTTCCCGAAGGAAAGCTTCCCACCTAGAATGAAGGTGGGCTCCCATGACAGCCAGTTGGATTTTTGATGTTAGAGCTCGGAGGTTCTGGAACAGGCGATTAACGCGGCTCCGAGAGTTTTCTTCTGCAGAGATTTCACAGGGCCAGCTGTGATCAGAGCTGGCCACACCTTTTGCCACGATCTGCGGGGAAGCAAACTGTGTCCTCTGTAGCCCAAGATCTCCAAGGACCTGCAGTCACTTCTCTGGAAGCCACAGTGGTTACAAGCCTGGAGTCTGGTGTCAGACCTGTGGGAGCTCCTCCCTGTGATCAGGGCAGCTTTCGCTTCCTTTGCGGTGAAATGAGTACCCACCAGCGGGTGTTGGAAGGGGCAGGGAAACTGCTCAGGCCAAGTCCCTCAGCAGAGTTCCGGAGATGTCAGCGGGCTTCTAGAGTCACCAGTGAACGCACGACTCCTGAGAGTGTCTCCTGCTTCCTTAGGTTTGATTCTCACTCACGGAATCCTCATTGCAGGCCGAGGTGTTTATGCTGATTGTTTTATAGGATCGCCTAAAGTTACTGAGACAGGCGAACCGTCCGATTTTACTGATGAGAAACCGCTGCACAGAAAGATTAAGAAATTTTTACAGTGAAGGAAGACAAGAAATAGTGGCGAACTCTCCGCATTATGTTCGGATGCAGATGCGCTGCCATGTAAGCCTTCTATTTAACTTAGAAGATCTATTCCATGTTACAGTTCAACATCCCTTCAATTACAAAAAATTAAAGGGCAGGTGCAGACAGGAATGAAGGCAAGAAGGCAGGCAGGAAGAGAGGAGGAAGAAGCATTTCTGTTTAATTTTATTTAGTTTTTCACATGACTGTTCTTCCCAGACCTGGGATTCACACCCAGGGGTATGTGGCTTGTGCTCCTTAGGAGGCGATTGACCTAACCGGGGCTCCACCAGCACATGCTGATAAAATCAATTTTAAAACAAGTAAAAAGTAAAAGAGAGAAATTTGCCTGGTTGTTTAGAGGTCACAGCGCTTACACGCGGTGCACCAGAGATGACATTGGCTCTGACTGGCTCCGCTCCCCCCACCGCCTGGCCGAGCTGAGATTTGCTTGTGGCCTTGCTGCTGGGAGCTGTGTGATATCAGCAGATATGATGCTCACACTCTGGCTTTTATCACAGAGGCAGTGAAAACACTAGCATGGTCATGAAAAAGTGGAAGCTTCCTTGCAGGGGAACCCCGAAAAATAACTAGGGACCTGGTAGCAGTTTCACAGGGATTTTCTTTGCACCTAATCAGTTTTCATGTGTGTCAACACGGATACAAAAATACCTCAGGTACCCATTGAGCAGATAGTGTAGATCTGGGGCTATTCTGATCACTAGGGGTGGGGCGCAGGGAATAAAGCAGAAGAAAGTCCCTCCCCGGCTAGAGTTTATGTTCTCCTTAGAGGAGGAGTAGCAGTGGGAGTGGGAGCCATCAACACAGAAACACTCAGGCCAGTCTTCCAGGACAAGACTGAGTGGAAGGCATGTCTAAAGTGTTTTAGGAGCAGGCGGGAAGCCACAGTGGCTGGCATGGAGCAAACAGGAGGGAGAATGACATAGAGCACATGACCTTTGGGTCGTGATGCAGACTTTGGCCTTGACGCTCAAAGGGGAAGCCATTTGTCTGGTACAGGTCCCCACAGTGGCACCTCTTGCGACAAGGATGTGAGTGTTTGATGTAGGAAGCGATTCCAGGAAGGACCAGCAGCAGAGTGAAGATGGAGGCCGGAAAGAAAAAGATCTCAGTCAAGCGGTTTAGCACTGTGAGTCCTGGAACCTGTCCTGCTGGCCTTGGGGAGGTGCTGGAGAGAGAACCCTCACATCATCATGGCCCACCAGTTCCTCAGGGTCTGCCAGCTTCAGAGCCATCCATGCTTGAGGGCTGCGTCTGAGGGTAGGGACCTCTGATATGTTTGCTTGTGTTGCGTTAACCATGTCACTTTCTTCGCCAGAAAAAAGGGAGAGAGTTGAAAATTAAAGAGCTTTGTTTGTGCAGGTGACTGCAGATGGGACACAGTCAGGGCATTAGTGCATCTAGGACATCACTGGGGGCTCTGAGTCAAGAAATGATGTGCCCTGACCTGTTTGCACGGGTCAATCTGGATGTCAAATAGAGATGGGGGGCGGGGGGCCAAGAGAAGAAGGCAGAGTTGCAGCTGCAATGCTATTGCATGCTCTCCGTGATGGCTTGGGGCTGGGAAACGGTGGCAGTCAGATGCTTGGCTCACATTCAGAATGGATTCTGTAAGCTCAGTCACCACCCAGGTATTCTAAGCCTCAGTGCCTGTGTCCACTATCGTGCTAGGTGGATTCTCACTTAATTGATTTTCATCTTCTTACGTGCTTGGATTGCAGGCTTGAAGTCAAACCCTAAATATAGTCAAGCAGCATGCAAATGAGCTCATTTGTGCATTGACTCCAGAAAAGCCTGTTAGTCTTCCTTTTTAGGAACAAACATCAAATGCTTCAGACAGTGAGACTCAAATGATAGAATAAGATTGTGGGAGCTTAAGCCTCTGAAATCTGGAACCTGAAAATAATTCAGTTTGGGTTATTCTGATACTAAATTGACGAATCTCCCGTAATTTGGTAGTGATTTGTGAATATGCATGGCTAAGGGGCAGAATATCAAGCAGCAGGTATATCATAAGTGCTTGTTGAAATGAACTGAATCTACTTGGAAAAAAAAATCCGTAGCATTTTCAGTCTTTAGCTGTGGGAAAGTTAATGCTGCGGTCTATTGTTCATTGCAAAAGATTTAATTTCCTAATCCTGTCCCGGTGAAGCAGTGTTTGCTCCATGCCTACTAAGTGCCAGGGATTTTACAGGCAGAATTTGAATGCGTTCCTGTGGCCATCGGCCTCCAAGATGGTCCCAAGGGTCCCCCTTCCTGGTAGTCACACCCCGGGTCCGCGTGGCAGAAGCCATGGCATGTCACCTCTGAGATGAGGAAACCCCGCAGGTGCTCATTGTTTGCTCTGTTTCTGTCTTGGATCTTTCACCCTGTGGAAAGCAAGCTCACACTGTCAGAAGCAGCCCCGAGGAGAAGCCTGAGTGGTGAGGAATGGAGACCTGAGACGTGGGTCCTCCTGCCCAATCCAGACTTACGTGAAAACACCAATCAACGGTGCAAGATGAGGGCTGCTGAACCAGCTTCTCTCTGTCTCCTCTCTGGAAACAGAGATACAAAATGCTTGTTTTCAAGCTACTCAGAAAATGTGTTGCACAGCGAAAATCACCACCACAATTCCTGTGCTCTTTTTGCTGGAAACAGGTATGGTTTTCCCTCTCATACAAATAAGCCAAAGGTGATAGGATTAAGTGTCATGGGACCATATGATTAATTGTTTAAACTGGCACACTTGGATCGTGAAAGAAAGCGTTTAGGAATTACGTAAGGACAGAAGTCGTGAGCAGGGACAGTCCCTGACGAAGTTTGGGAATGGCTACTTTAACTTGACTCTCCCAGACACCAAATAGAGCCAGGACTTGTCTGAATGAGCATCTTTCCACTGCCTGCATCAGCCACATCCCCGCTCCCTCCCTGCCTGCTTCCCAACCCCAGGCCCAGGAATAGTCAGAATCCAGATCTGAGAAGGTCTGTGTATGCACAGTGTAATTCCAGTTTGATGAAAAGACTTAGAGGTAGGTTCTGGAAAAAAAAACTAGGAAGAAGACCAGACTTAATCCTCTGCTAGTTTCTTTGTTGTGTCTTGGCATGCATTACTTTCATAACTGTGAAGAAATACATTCTTTTGAAAACAACTATATCTGCAAAGTATTCGGGTTTTTGATGGAAGCTGCAGACAAGCCAGGAGTGAGCCCGAAACTGATGAGCAGGTACGTTGTGAACCACGCATGCCTCCCGTTCTGGCCAGTCCCACAGACGGTGCTGAAGGGCTACGTGGAATTGGGCGGTGGGTGTGCAGACACCATATACATATGAAGAGTGGACGGGCACACATAAAACTTATGTAGTGTCCACTTATCTAGCTTAAAAGCTTATCTAGTCTAAAACAGTCTTACCACTATAAAATATATTTAAGAAAAAAAAAAAAAGAGAAGCCAAAGGCAGAGAAATTTCCTGAAGAGCAGAAGATGGGAAGTTCTAGACCACAAAATTCTACGACCTAAGTTCACAGCACATGGAGGACTTTAGGCAAATTCTCTTCCCTCCCACCTTCCCTCCCTATATCTCTCCTTTCCTCTGTCCATCTTTCCTTCCTTTTCTTCTCTCGTCCTCTGCCTTTTCTCTTTGTCTTTTTCTACAATTAGACAATAAATATTCAGTGGGTTCTGCCATGTATCAGAAAATATACTTGATGCTAAGGATGCTGTTTGTCCATTGTCTACCCATCCATCCACTCATCCACCCACCCATGCATTCATCCATCCATCATCCATCCATCCATCGATTATCCCTGATCCATTCATCCATTCATCCACCCACCCATCCATCCATCAATCCATCATCCATCCATCCATCCATCCAGCCACCATCGAGTATTACATTCACCCACCCACCCATCTATCCATCATCCGTCCATCCACCTACCCACCCATCCATCCATCCAACCATCCATTCACCATCCATCCATCATCCATGCATCCATCTATCCATTCATACACTTATTCAGAAAATACCGAATCCCTGCTATGGGCACTGTTCGAGGCATTAAATAGATAGTAATGAGCAAAGCATATAAAAACTCCTGCCCTCTTGAAACTGATTCTCCAGAGGGAGGAGCTGACAAAACAGAGTGTGTCAAAGGGTGATAAAGTCCATGGGGAAATGTGAGGTAGAGAGGCACATCAGACATGACCAAGGGCAGTGAGGATGCTTTGACTCTACGTGGGCTGGTCAGGGAGGTGTTCACTGGGGCGGTGGCAGCATTTGAACAAATGCCTGCTGTAGAGGTGAGTGCCACGTAAATCACCAAGGTAAGAGGCTGTCGGAGGGAACAGGCGCTGCGGTGCAAAGGTCTAGAGGTGGGAATGTACCTCGGATGTTTCAATAAACAGGAGGAGGCTAATGAGTTGGGGAAAGGTCATGTGAGGAGTGGGAGGTGGGGTCAGAGAGCTAATGAGTGTGAGTAGGTTTGTGTGCAGATTTTTCCTCAGGACTCTTAGGCCAAGGTGAAGACTTTCACTCTATGGGAGGCGTTAGAGCAAAGGAGGCACATGGTCTGATTTGTCATTTATCAACTTCTCTCTGGCTGCTGTGAACCACGGTGGATAAGGTCTCCACCCTCAAGGAGCTCATGGCCCACCGCAGGAGAAAGATCTGCAAATACTCACACAAAGCGAATAAACCACATGACAGATTCTGCCCTGGGGACCGAGGGCACACTGGAGGATTTTGTGCCTGATCGGGGCAAACTCTAAGGCAGACTCAGCAAAGGCCTTGGAGAGTGGTGTCTGCTGAGCCAGGGTCTGAAGGGTGAGTGGGTGCTGCTCCCCAGGAAGCAGAGGAAATGATGGTCTAGGCAGAAGGGCTGGCTGTGCGTAGCCCGGAGGCCCGGGAGGGCAGGGCCTGCTGGGAAATCTCAAAATGGCGGCAGGCAAGAGGAAAAGGATGAAGTAGGAGGGGAAGAGAGAAGAACAAAGACAGTCAGGAGCCAGTAGGGACGGTGTGGGGTGGAAAGAAAGTTGGAGTCTCTGAAAAGCATGAAGCCCCAGCAAGTCCCAGAAAAAGGTGGAGACGGTGCTCAAGGCCTGTCAAGGACAGGCGATGACAGCCATGGTGGCAGTGGAGACACAGGTTATTCCATATCACCCTTGCCTTTCGAGCCGCCCCATATTCTGCCAGGAATTGATTTGAGGGGGTGTGATTTTGTCAAAGCATGGCGGCATGTCTCAGGATGGTCCTGTGCACAAGAGGGGGCCTCTCTTGGGCATGGGGTCCTGCTGCTGCCCAGGAAAGGGGGTGCTCCCATCCTACTCCTCAACCCCACCTCTCCAGGGCCTGGTCCCGGGAGGGGGATACTGAGGCTTCCAGAGAAACTTGAAATGAGTGTCTGCAGCTGGTCAGCGTGGCTGCGTGAGGTGCTTGGAGGAGGCTGATGAGAGGAGGTGAGTCTGGATCATCTGGGCCTGTTTACGGGGGGCCTGGGGGCTGTGGGAAGGACTTGGGAGGGTCCAAGTGAGGAGGATTCTGAAGTGAGTGTGCTGTGACTAGCTTATGCTGTAAGGGTCCTCCTGGGCTTTATAGGGGAACAGAGTAAGGAGAAGACCAGGAGATGGTGGCTGGAAGGTCCAGGGCCTTGGATGTGAGCCAAGGGGTGAAAAGGAGAACAGGTCAGACTGGGGTTCCATTCTGAAGGTGATCCAAAGGCTATGCGATGGGGCTGTGTCATCCCATGTGTTCATCCCACGGAGACATAGAAGTCATAGAGGTGAGACCACGTGATTCTACTCCCCATCATCAGGGGGGAGAGACACAAGCAAAACAGCACAACAGACTAGAGGGCACATCAGCAGGCTAGGCCAGGAAAGACCTCACAAAATGGCGCTGGGCTGTCTTGAAGAGACAGGAGCAGGAGCCTGCAAAGAGTGTCGGAAGCTGGGGAGAAAGGGCATCTTGGAGTCTGCAGACAGATTGCTTATTGAGTTTCAGCCTTCCTCTGGGAATCTGAGAAGACTGGTCCTCATGGTCCTGGTGCTTCCCGATGCGGTTGCCAGAGCCTGTCTCTGGAAGTATTGCTCGTTGGTGGATAAAGCCCAAACATTATATTCAGGACACTGCCGGTTGGCTTGTAATCTGGAGCCTAAAGTTCCATGCCTGACATGCTGTCTCTTAATCCCCTGTATTCGAGGGGTCGGGGAGCTATGTGTAGGGGCTGTGGGATTGTGGAAACAGCCTTCCGTGTGATCGGAGATACCTGGACAAGCCTGAGGCTGTGCAGCACAGAAAGGGGTGCTGCTGATGGAGGAGAGAGAGGTCACTGCTCTGCACCCGCTGGCCGCTACCACCTTTGAACGTGGAGACAGGTCTGGGGAGACTGAGGGGGCGGGGCAGTGTCACTCTTGCTGACGAGGTTGGGCTAGTACAAACAGGGACTTTAGAAGGCGGTCGTGAAGGTGAGGGGGAGGTTCCAGGGAGCCTTCGAGAGAGTTCTTTCTGGAGCGCTGAGGAAGATGGAGAGGATGATGCAAGACCGTAGTAGGGAAAAGGGCAGCTCAAGGTCATTGCAAAGATTCATTATGCTGCTCCCTTTGTGCCCACTCAGCAAACTCCTACTGCCTCGTCAAGACTCCGCTCCGTGCCGTTTGCTCTGGGACGTCTCTCCTGCCCTCTTCTGCTGCTGTGTCCTCTGACCTTTCATTGGAACACACCCCAATTCTTGTCCCTACTTGCTCATTGTGGACTCTCAGGCTTCCCCTAGAACCCACAGGACAACTCCGACGAGTGGAGCATGGAGAAGGGACGGAAGCGAATCCTGGAGCCTGCAGCGGCTCCCAGGCAAGCACTGCCTCCCTCCCCTTTGCCAGGCAGGAACAGCCCTCTTGGCAGTGGGCATAAGAATTGGCCTGGGGCGCGTTCCCCGGGTGAAGGTGCAAACAGGGCGTGGGCTGGCTTCCTTGTGAAGGCTGTGGCTTCCCCCCAGGCTCCCCCTCGCTGCTGCTGAGTAATCTGCAGGCTGCAATCTGTCCGTGAAGGAACTCTTGCAACACGGGTGTGAGGTTCCCAGGTAAACAGCCAGAGCAAGGCTTACATCTGCCTGCTGGGGAAGCCTCCCTCCCCGCTGGCCTTCAGCACTACCTCACCCTGCTGCTCTATCTTGCTCTCTGAGGCTGCCCAGGCCTTCCCTGGGAACCAGGTCAGGGGCCCTGCTGGCAGGTGTCATAGGGCATGACTCAGGCCCCTGCAAGAGGAGGCGGCAGAGCTGGGCCGAGGCCAGCAGGAGGGTTAATTGGATGATGTGTCTGGTCAATAGCTGATCTATTCAAGTCCTCCAAGAGAATTAGGAACCTGCCTGTGTGATGGGTCATCTCTTTGCGGGAAAAGTTTAGGTAACTGGAAACCACAGTTTGGTCAAGAAAGTGACTCAGTTGATCTGTCTGTGTCTTTACCGGAGAACTTAATTTCATATGGGTGAGTGACTAGAAAGTGGTGTTGCTGGTTGTCCTTTTGGCTGACCGCTCAGCCAGACAACATATCCCTTTCGTTGACCTGTGATGTTCAGGGTGAATGGGAATTCCCAGGAAAATTTACTTAAGCTGAAGCCCCGGTTAAGGCTTTCCAGTGGCCCCTGAGACTTGCCAGTGAGCCGGATTTCTCTTCTAGACTCATTTGAATCAACAGGCCACGACCTGGCTTCATTGATGTGCTTGTCAGAGCATTCTATCTTGGGAACTTGGCAAAGACAGGCATTCAATCTTGCCCTTGGGAGTTAGCTCAGGTCCAACTCTGGGTGCGCGCGCACACACGCACACGCACACACATACACACACACGGATGATGGCACAGCATGATATGCTAAAGGCAAAGGGTAAGGAGGAGTTCATGCTGTTAGATAAGGGAGGAGATCAAGGAAGGCTTCCTGGAGGAAGCAAGATCTTAGCTGAGTCTGGAAGGATGAGTAGAAATGAATGTTCTCCAGCTGTAGTCTATTTGGTGATTTGGGGGGATTTTTCTTGTGCGGAGAAAGATGTATTTATTCGTTTTACTTAGTTGTTCATCTTGGCTGTTCCTGCTGGCCCCGGGATGTGAACCCGGGACCTTGGGATGGATGTGGACAGTGCCCATCCTCTACTCCACCAGAGCACACCCATGTGGTGATCTCTGAGGTTGTCCTTTCATTATGTTAGTTTCAAATACAAATAATGAGCTCATTTGCAACATTTCATGGAAAGAAGGTATTCGCAAGTACTGCGAGTGAATCTGTCCCGGACTTCTTGGTAATTTCTCCCGCAGTGGCTCAGCTGGCGAGGCACACATTCTGTGCCCGCTACGCAGTGGAATAGAGGGGGAACATTTGAAAGGTCCTGCATGGAGGAATATTTGTTAAGCAAGTGAGTTGGAAAAGTATACTGGTCATTGCATTATGATGTTGAGCAAAGTCTTTGAGCTTTTAAAAAGTTATTCTGATTTCTCTAGGAAAAAGCTCAATTCTGACTCATGTCTTTATCCTCCAAAGCCAGCCTGGTGTCTATCACCTATTTTGTCAACATGGAGCACATTTCCTGGTTGCCCAGTGACTCTGACTGTGTTCCAGGAGGAATCTTTAGCCTACAGCCTATATTCCAGAGGCAGGCTAGTGGGCACATTCTTCTCTACCTGTTATAATCATATAACGGTCCGAATTTTCACGGTCCGAATTTTCAGTCTTTTCAGAATAACTTTCCCCAATATTTGACTTGGAAGACTCTCCAGCTTGCTTCATTTTCCTTGATTTGACTGGGGTTATCCAGGGCTGAGCATGAAGAAAAGTCTCAATGGGGCCCTAGCATCAGAGGAACTCTGGGAGATGCCTGGCTAAGCCAGTGATCTTCTGGGGACCTTTGGCTTTAGTCAAAGATATTCCACTTATGGAAGAAAAAGAGAAACTGGACCCACCCCATTCTCCATCAGATCCCTTGGGTGCTCTAAGAATCAGCTCTGGATCTTTCCTTTTCCACCACTCTGCAGGCTGGGCTTTGAAAGGGTGGAAGTTTCTATACTCAAGGATGATAGACAAGGAGGACAGGCCTGCAGCTTTTCACTGATGGCTTTTTTAAAATCTATAAATCTGGTTGGACTTGTGAAGTGAGGGGAGAAGGGAAATCAGGGAACAGAAAGACTACCAGACTTGCATCATTGTGCATTCAACATAGACTCATCAGGATGACCTTGCCACGTCCAGCTCTGTGCCAGGCATTTGGGATAATCAGTGAGCTGTGACTCCAGCTTCCCGAGTCTCTGTGTAGAGGAGGAGAGATCTATGCTAACAGACAAGTATGGCGAAGGTGAATCCATAGCTATGAGCCACAGTGGGTTCTGGAACTGGCGTCCAGAAGGCACGCAGTGGTTGTCCAGAGTGAGCTGTCAAGGGAACTGGGGTGAGCAGGAGCTCCGTGCCCTGTTCTGAGTGATCAAAGATGGTGGATAAGGAGACAGACAGAAGACAGTGAGATTTAGTAAAGAGAACAACAAGGAACAACCAAAGACCAGAAGATCAAATCATTCGAGATCAAACACATGGGCGAGGTGAGTCTTGAAGACACCTGTTTTATGTACAGAGGAGATAGGCTCTCCACCGACCTTCTAGTGAGGGCGGTGAATGCACAGCTTTTCAAGGCAACCATTTTCACTTTGAGTATCTGATCATTTGTGGGTTCTGAATGTTTAATAATTGCCTCTAACTCTAAGACACTTCATACACATCAAAGTGATTTTCATCATCTCATTTATCTTAGGAAGCCTGAAAGGACATGGAGGGCCGGAGGTAGTGGGGTTTCCACTCACTAGCTGGGTGACCTTAAGAAAACCATGTAACCTTGCTGAGCCTCAGTCTTCTTATCTTTGAAATGGGGATAATATACCACTCATCTGGTAGACGTGAGACCTAAATAAAGTCATTGTGTGAGACCCATAGTAGGTCCCTGAGGCCCTACCACTATGCACTTGTTGCCATTGTTAATCCAATGGGGTAAAAGTCCCAGAATCCCACTACCAGTTGTATCAGGATGTTGCTCCTAAATTCTTCCCCAGATGCCCTGGATGGGGCGTTCCCTAGTTTGACTTTACATAGGTTTGGAAAACTAGTTCTTGTGCGGTTTGTCACACAGCGGGCGATGGCTTTAAGATGAGTCCATAGTTGAGTCTGGAAGGTGAGTGCTCCAGAGCAGTGATGCATATTTCTGCAAGATCTAAAGTTCCCTTTTATACCCCTGCTGACTTTGTCCCCATTCAGGTGTCTCGTTGGCGCCCCTCTCTATCCTGAGGACCAGCTTTAATTTTCTCCCTAACTTTGCTTCATCATTTTGAGTTGAATTTTCCCTTAACCTGTTGTTCCTCTGATTTCCAAACTCCACCAATCTCCATTATTCTTCCAATTGCATCCAGGTTTTGTTTGCTAAATAATAATCTAAGTTATTTGTATGCTTGAATGATATTTTTTTTTTTTTAAAGAAAAGGTGCAGGCAGGAATAAAGGTGAGAAGGCAGACAGACAGGAAGAGAAAGGGGGAAGAAATGCTTTATTTTTGGTTTAGTTGTTCCCTCTGGCCCCGGGTCTCAAACCTGTATCCTTGGGGGTGTATGCAGGGCTGTGTCCTATGGCCTTATCACCTAAGCTACCAGGGCATGTCATCCTTGAATAATTTTTTAAAAAGGAAACGAAAAGGCAAGAATGAAGGCAGGCAGCCAGGCTGGTAGGAAGAGAGAGGAGGAAGAAACATCTTTGCTTTATTTTTACTTCATTCACGCTGGTTGCTTCACTCAGGACTCGGAACTTGGGACTTGAACTCAGGGGTATGTGGCTTCCTCCTTCGGAGGTGACTTACCTAACCGCTGCTCCACCAGGGTGCACCTATGCTTAAATGATTTTAAACCACATCTCTTTTCACACTTGACCTCAGACAGGACCCATCGCCTCCATCTCACAGCTTCGTTTGCTTTTCTTCGCTTTCACTGTTTCTTGAATGTCTGCAAAGCACAAGGGTCCAAACAGAGCAGTCAAAGATGACTCAGACACAGCCTTATGGGCAGAGCCTGGCCATCAGAATGCACCCTGGGAAGTATGGGGTGGGGAGGGAGAGGCTGTGAGAGACCACGGGCACCCTCTGGGCTCAGGAAGGGATGGTGAGCTCACGCAGGCAGAGGGAATATGCTGAGGAGAAGAGGCTATCTTAGCTCCCTAGGACTGCTCTAACAAAGTACCACAAACTGGGAGACACCAAACAGCAGAAATGAGTATTTTTCTTGCTCTGGAGGCTACAAGTCTGAAATCAAGGTGTTGCCAATGTCATGCACTTTCTGAAAGCTCTGGGGGATGTGTTCAGCATGTGCTCCCATTTTTCGTGTTGCTGGCAGTCGTCAACATTCCCTGGCTGGGAGGCACATCACTTAAATGTCTACTCTCTTCATCACATGGCAGTCTCCCTGTGCATCTGCCTTGGTGTCTTTTGTCCTTGTAGAAGGACACCTGTCACATGGGATTAGAGTCCGTTCCTGCTCCGGTATGATCTCATCCTAACTTGATTCTATCTGCCAAGATTCTGCTTCCAAATATAGCCACATGCATAGGTCCTGGGGTTAGCATTTCAACATATTTTTTTTAAATTATAATTTTATAATTTCTTTTGTTGACGTTGCTAGACTCATTTTAGGGGTACTGACATTGCACCTCAGTCTGTGTGGATTTCACACCGCACCCAGCACCGGAGTTCCAGTGCCCTTTGCCTCCATCTTATTCCCTCCCTCCTTCCTTCCTTGCGCCCGCCTCTGGTAACCACAGTCTTGCCTCTTGTCAATTTTGTTGGGGATTTTTAGTTCATTACCGTCGTTTCTTTATATTCCACATATAAATCAAACCAACCTGTACTTCTCTTTTTCTTTCAGAATTATTTTGCTTAAAATGATTCCCACCGGTTCTATCAGATTATGTCAAAGAGCTTGCTTTCATCTCTTTTTTTAGCAGCTGCGTAGAATTCCAGTGACCATCTAGAACACAGCTTCCTTATCCAGCCATTGTTCATGGTCATTTCGGCTGTTTCCATGTCTTGGCTATTTTGAATTGTGCTGCTATGGACATGGGGTGAAGGGCTTTATTCTGATTAGAGTTTTTGTATTCTCTGCATATATGCCCAGGAGTGGGATTAATGAATCAAATGGTAGACTCATCTTTATTTTTTGAGGAATCTCCATGCTGTATTCCAGAGAGGCCGAACTAATTTACATTCCCACCAATAGTATAGGACGGTTCTTATTTTCACCACACCCTTTCCAACACTTGTTGTTTCTGGCTTTCTGATCTAGGCCATTCTCACTGGTGTGAGGCGGTATCTCATTGTGGTTTTTATTTGCATTTTACTGATGATGAGTGATGTAGAGTAGTTTTTTCATCTCTCTGTAGGTCATGTGTGTGCCCCAGAATGGGAGATGTTCTCATAACATACATCAGATAAGAACTCAATTTCCAAAATATATAAGGAGCTCATATACTTCAACAACAAGACCAAACAAACCATTCAAAAAAAAAATGGACAGAAGAACTGAATATATACATACTTATCTAAAGAAGACACGCAGATGGCCTACACAGATTAAAAAATGCCCTGTCACTCAACATATCCTTTTAAGGGACACAATTCAGAAGCCAGTTCACTATATCAGAAACCTTATAAAAAGTCATTATGGCTAGAACATGAGTGCTACGTGGTCAGTTATTAAGAATACAAAATTTAGGAATCTTAATTTCCAAAAGATCTTTGGGAATTAGCATACAGCGAAGCAAGTTAGATGTGACAATGGCAGATCTTATATTTCTGGGCCCCACTGCACTCTCTCCAGCCAGCCTTTCTCTACTCTTCCACCTACCTCCTCTCCTATGCTACCTGTAATGAAATTTAGAGCAATTAGAGATGGGCAGTGCAATCTCCTGAAAGGTGCTTTTCATTATGGTCCTCCTGGCTGGTGTGTGGATATTATCCGGAAGAAACTGTTGCTGTGTGTTGAGGGATACAGAAGAGGGAAATAGGGTTCATACGGAGCGAACCTGTTGATCAGAAGACATTACTGAGGCTCAATGATGCTATAAGGGTGACTGTCCTTGAAATGCTTCTTGAAAGACTGCAACTTAAAAGCATGAGCAAGATGAGATCCCAGATAGCATTTCAAAAAGGAGCGTAGGAACAGCTAAGCCAAGCTAAGGAGTAACAACAGAGGGAAGCATGCATCACACACAAAAAGAGAAAAATCACTGAGGAGACCTGCCTGTGGATCCGGTGGGTGGCACATTTTCTTTACCAAGTGGAGTGACTGAGGCCCAGGGACAAGTATAAACACACAAAGGTCCACTTGAAAGGTAAATAAGACAACACTGAAGGATATCCATGTACAATGTCCTTTTTATATAACACTTTTTCCTTGGAATACAAAACACGCATTGCTTAATAACAGCACAGCAGACATCGTATCATTCACTGAACAACTCCTTCCAAGCCCTGGAAATCACTTCCGAGGGATACTCTCCACTGCATCCATGTGGCCAGGAAAAACAGAAAAGAGATTTATTTTTGTGTGAAGTGCCAAAACAAAGTTCCTAGAAATCAGTATCAGGCATAAAAGCAATAAACACTCTTTTATTCAATGAATATTTATTGAGTCCCGACTACGTATTGGCATTGTGCGGCAATATGGGCATTCTCAACCGACCCTTCCTTCCAGGGTTGTGATTTTTGTAATGAAAGTGATTATTTGGAGTGCTAAGTCATAGACAGTGTTCGTACCAAGTGTTTTACAACACAATTCAATACAATGCAATACAATACATACAATAAATAATCCAATACAAACGAATTGTATTAAGTGTCAGTGTTTATTCAACGGAGTGAACTTATTCAATCCTTCCAGGAAATCTTTGAAGGAGTTACTAATATTTCTCCCACTTTGCAGATAAGGGAATGGAGGCACAGAGAGGTTGTTGATTGGTCCAAAGACACACAATTAAGAAGTGATGGAGCCAAGACTTGATTCAAGCATCTACTCCAGATTCCTGATTACTAGTGCAATGGATACAATTGTAAGGAACAAATAGGCTTGGTTTGACTCTGCTAAATAATAGGCACCATCATGCTTTATCCCCTCAAAGGGTAAAAAAGTGATGTGAGAAGTGAAAAGGGGCCAGCGGGGAGGAAAGTCAAGAGTTCTGAAGATGGAATGTGGCATGAAAGTTGTTGGTGCTGAACTGGAAAGTTCTGAGGTTATTTGGCAGAACAAGTCACCTTATTTGAGTCAATATGGTTCTTCTCTGATGCCCAATGGTGACACATCAGTGAAGCTCTCAATAGATCTTCTTTGCTTATGATACACTATTTGATTAAAGACAACATGAAATGAAATTATGCAGAGAAGGACTAGATACTTTGGGAGGAAGAATGGCCTCCGGTGTCTAACACAGTACCTGACTTCTAGTGCCTGACCAGTAACCTGCTGGATTGTGTTGGTGAGTTATTTCAGCAGCAACTCTTTATTGAGAGCCTACTGTGTGCACATTACACTAGATTCTGGAGCAAACGGAAAATGTTTCTTTTCTCATAAAAATTACTTTACTTTCTAGCCTCACAAAATGTAACTTCTTGTGGAGAAATTGATAAATTTGGATGTTATACACAGTGACTGAGTGCGTACTATGTGCTGGGTATAGACTCTGGAGTTAAGGCAGTGAACAAAGGTTTGGTCCCTGTGATTGTACGGCTTATAGATGTATAACATAACTCATCAACCTTCTCTCACTGAATGACTTAAATGGATCTGTTTTGATTACTAAATAACAAGAATTAGTACTACTCAGAAGTGCTTTGTTTTAGGAAAACTGTATTACTGAATTCAAAATAAATATATTGAGGGAAGTAAGCAATGACCATTCTAAGTGCAAAAGAGCTGATCTCAAAACCCTTCCCTGAAGCCCCTTCCCTGTTCCTTCTGGGAATAGAGCTAGACTACATTTCCCAGACTCCTTTGCTGCTTGTTGGGTCATGTGACTGAGTTCTGCTTCATGGAACATGGGCTGGAATAATGGATGCCACTTCTAGGTGTGACTCTCACACAATTCTCCATCTGTCTCTGACTGGTGACTGAGAGCCCTCGAGGGAGAGGTAGGCCTTTGGCAATCGCAGAGCTTCAGGATGGAAAGACGTAGTCCTTGAACAAGGACACTGGAGCCATTAGAGCACACACAATAAGCTGTGTTGTGAAACATAAACATTGTATGACGTTACTGGTTCTCATTTCGCAATGTCTGGAGATATTTGTGGTGTCACAACTGAGGTGTGAACACTCTACTGGCATTTCATATGAAGAGGCCCAGGAGACCACTTTACATCCTATAGTGCACCATATAGACTCCACAACTGAAATATCATGCAACCCCAGATATCATTAGTGTTGCTGAAATTTTGAGATTTTGTTCCAGTAATTAGCATTATTGCACACATTGGGGAATGCCTAAGATAGGATCACTTTTTTGTTCAACAAACTTTTGAGCATCTACTATGTGACAAGCTGCTCTTCTACAGGTTGGGGATACACAGTGGAGAAAACAGGTAAAAATCTTTGATCTCATGAAGGTCTGCTTTCTATAAGGGAGGCAGGCAAGCTTAGCAATATACCCAATTAATGATGGTCTGTACCGGTGGGATTGGATATGTGCGCTTTCTTGGCCTCCAAGGGTGATTAGGCTGACCCACCTGGCTGAAAATGTACTATCACTTTCCTTTTGCTGCCTTTGACACCTATGACTCGTGAATCAGTCCTCATGCACGAGTTGGTTATGAACAAGGCAAAAATCCTTCTAGGAGGTAAAGCATTAGAGGGATAATATGCCAAAAGACATCCCCTCCACTGCTCTGAGATTCTTCTTGTTTGCATTACATATCGAGTGCCCATTAAGTCATGGTTTCCTGAGGAATGTTATGAAAGCAAACGTTTAATCCATTGCCAGGGCGAAGAAGAGGAGATATCTGATTGCCTGGTTTGGGATTGGATCTTGAAGAAATGGGACATAGAACAGGTGTGGCTATACAGTGAAGACTGGAATTATCTGAATAGTTTAAAATAAATACCAATGCTGAGGACTTACCTGCAGAAATTCTGATTTAATTTGTTTGCAGTGTGGCCGAGTGGGGAGAATGTCTAGTAAATTACCAGATGATGCTCATGTTGAGCCCAGATTGGTAACCAGTGGTTTAGAATACTGGGACTTGTGAGATGGGGCAGATCTGTTTGTGACACTCTGAGGGGACCCAGGATAAGGTGGGGGAGGAGATAAGGTGCGGGTGCAGGTTTTCTCCTATTTTCCCTCTATAATCTATAGTTTTAGGTTTCACATTTAGATCTATGATCTATTTGAAGGAAATTCTCGCATTCGAAGTAAGGCATGGACCCAAGTTTTCTTTTGCATGTGAAAATCCATTTGTTTTAGCAATCTTTGTTATAAAAGCTGTCTTTTTTCTTACCTTTCCCTCTTCATCAAAATTATTGTTTATATATATGTATTTATTTCTGAACTCTATTTTGTTTCCTTAATATTTGCTTTATACACATACCATACTGTTTTGATTAGGTAGCTTTATTATCAAATTATTCTGTATTATCTGATTTTGAAATCAGGCAATATTAGCCTTCCAACTTTTTCTCGATTGATAAAGTTGCTTCCACAATATCAGTTCATTTGCATTTCATATGAATTTTACGACTGTCTTGTCAATTTTCACAAAATTCTGTGTTGGAATCTTAGTTGGATTCATATGCAAGAATTGTCATCTTAGCAATATTGAGTGTTCTAATTTATGAACTTGGTCTCTCTATTTAGGTCTTCTTTAATTGTCTCAGCCATGATTTCTTGCTTTCAGTGCGCACGTTGTGCATATATTTAATCAGTTTTCTCTCTAAGTATTTTCCATTTTTGATGCTATTGCAAATAGTACTTTGTTTTTAGTTTCGCTAGTTGCTTTACTATTTTCTCTTTATCACTGTTTTTAAGCAATTCAATCAGGAGGTGACTGAATGTCATTTTGTTCTTACTTCTTGAGCTTGGTTTCTTTTTTTCTTCTTGGACACTTGCCAGTTTTGGAATATTTTCTGTTATTATTCCTTCAAATAATTTTTCTCTCTTCTCTTCTTTTTCTTATCCTTAGAGAAGTCTAATATATATTTATATATATGTAGTTGACAATCTCATATTTTATTGTAACTCCTTGATACTGCATTGTTTATATATTTATCTAGGTTGCTTCCTGAACCCGTCCTTGGACTTTACATGGTTCATGTCCAGCCACTGGCTTTGCTCCTAGTTTTTTTTTAATTCTTTTTTTCCTCTCTGTGTTTCACTTGGAAGGTTTCTATAGCTATGTCCTTAAGTTTATTGATCTTTCTTCTATAACATCTAATCTGTTATTAATCACCTTATGCATTTTTAAATAGCAGATATTATAATTTTTAATCTCTAGAAGTTAAACTGGATCTTAAAAAATCTTCCATGCTTCTATTTATTTTTCTGGATCTGTGAGGTACAGTTATTAGAAGCATCAATGTTCTTGCTTGCTATTTTAGTATGCGTAGCAGCTCTAGGTCTGCTTTGAGTGACTGCTTTCTCTCCATAGCAGAAATCATATTTTCTTGCTTCTTTGTATGATTTTTTTTTATATTTGATTGCATGCCACTTTATGTTTTACATTATGAATCCAACCTTGTTGCAGTTAGCAGGCTTCCTTTCGGTTTTGGTGATGTTTTCTTTTGTTATGAAGAAGCTCCTTAATTTGACATAGTCCTAGTTGCTTATTTTTCTTTTTGTTTCCCTTGACAGTGGAGTTGAATCCTCAAAGGCTTCTCTACGATTGATATCATGGAAAGTCTTTTCTACAATATCATGGAAAGTCTTTTCTACAATATCATGGAAAGTCTTTTCTACATTCTAAGAACTTTATGGGTTTTGGTCTTGTTCAAGTCTCTAGTCCATTTCGAGTTGACTTTTGTGAATGGTGTTAGAGACTGGTCTAGCTTCATTCTTTTGCATGTGGTTGTCCAGTTTTCCCAACACCGTTTGTTGAAGAGACTATCCTTTTTCCATCAAATATTTTTGGCTCCTTTGTTATAGATTAACTGACTGTATGTGAGTGATTCAGTTCTGTTCTAATGATCTGTGCCTCCGTTATTATTCCAGTACCATACTGTTTCTCTATAGCTTTGTTGTATAGTTCAAAATCTGGAAGTGTAATTCCTCCAGATTCGTTCTTTTTTTTCTAATGATGGCTTTGTCTATTCCGAGTCTTTTGTTGTTCCATACGGATATTAACATCTTTTAGTTCTATTTTCTGGAAAGAAGCCCATGGGATTTTAATGGGGTTTGCATTAAACCTATATGTTGCTTTGGGTAAGATGACCATTTAAATGATACTGATTCTTCCCAGCCACGAGCAGGGGATGTCTTTCCATTATTTTGTGTGTCCTTCTCTATTTCTTTTAAAAAGAACTTGTAGTTTTCATTGTACAGATCTTTTACTTCCTTTATTGGGTATATGCTCAGGCACTGCATTCGTTTGACTTCTGTTTTAAATGGTGTGATTTTTGTGATTTCGTTTTCTTCTAGTGTGTTTTTTGTGTATAAAAAATGCACAGATTTTTGTGCATTGATTTTGCAGACTACCACTTTAATGTATTCATTGATGAGTTCTGTAAGTTATTTGATAGTTTTTTGGTTTTTCAGTATATATAATCATGTCATCTGCAAATAATGAGAGTTTTACTTCCTCCTTTCCATTTTGGGTTCCTTTTATTTCCCTTTCTTGCCTAATTGCTCTGGCTAAGACCTCCAGTATATATTAAATATGAGTGAGAGTGGACAACCTTGCCTTGTTTCTGACCTAAGAGGAAATGCTTTCAGTTTTTTGCCATTGACTATGATGTTGGCTGTGGGTTTTTCACATATGGCCTTTATTATGTTGAGGTATGAACCTTCTATTCTCATTTTATGGAGAGTTTTTATCATAAATGGGTGTTGGGTCTTGTCAAAAGCTTTCTCTGAATCTACCGATATGATCATGTGGTTTCTCTCTTTGTTCTTGTTGATATGGTGTATGACATTAATAGATTTACATATGTTGAACCATTCTTGCATCCTTGGGGGGAATCCCACTTGGTCATGTTGGGTGATCTTTTTGATGTGTTGTTGAATTTGGTTTGCTAGGATTTTGGCATCTATATTGGTCTGTGATTTTCTTTCTTGGTGACTTCTCTGTCAACTTTTGGTATCGGTGTAATGTTAGACTCATAAAAAGCATTTGAGAAGCTTTGGTAGAGCTCATTGGAGAAGTCATCTGGTCCTGGATTTTTACTTTTGGTGAGGCCCTTGATTACTTCTTCAATTTCTTTGCTTGTGATTGTTCTGTTCAAGTATCCCATTTCTTCTAAGTTCAGTCTTAGCAGACTATTTTTCTAGAAATCTGTCCATGTCCTCAAGGTTGTCCATTTTGGTGGTGTAGAACTGTCCATAGTAGTCCCTTATGATGTTTGAATTTCTGTGATATTGTAAGTTCTGCCCTTTCATTTATGATTCTAGTTATGAGTTTTCTTCCTTTCTTTCTTTGTGAGTCTAGCTAATAGCTTGTCAATTCATTTTTTCAAAGAAATGACTTTTGGTTTCATTTGTCTTCCATATTGTCTTTTTATTTTCTATTTCATTTATTTCTACTTGGATTTTGATTATTTCCTCTCCTGATGATTTTTGGCTTTAATTGTTCTTCTTTCTCTAGTTGTTCTAAATGTATAGTTATGTTGTTTATTTGCAACTTTTCTTGTTTCTTGAGATAGACCTGGATTGTGATGAACTTTCCCCTTAGTACTGCTTTTCCTGCATCCCATAGATTCTGGTAGGTAGTGTCCTCATTCTCATTTGTTTCTAAGTATTTTTTAAGTTCCTCTTTGATTTCCTCTTCTACCCGATTGTCTTTCAGGAGCATATTGTTGACTTTCCAATTGGTTTGGGGTCTTCCAGCTTTCTTTTTGTGGTTGTGTTCAGAGAAGATGCTTGGTAGGACTTCAATCTTTATAATTTGTTGAGAGATATTTTGTGTCCCAGCATATGAACTATTCTTGAGAATGTTTCATGAGTGTTTGAGAAGAAAGTAAAATCTGTAGTTGTTGGGTGAAGTGATTGGTATGTGTCTATTAAACCTATCTGTTCCAGATGGTCATTTAAAGTAGTTGTTTTCCTGTTAATTTTCTGCCTGGTTGATCTATACATTGTTGTAAGTGGGGTGTTGAAGTCCCCCACTATTATTGTGTTGCTTTCAATGCCTCGCTTCAGGTCTAATAATACTTGCTTGACATATTTTGATGCTCCTTCATTTGGTGTGTATATGTTAATAAGCATTATGCCTTCCTGCTGGATTGATTCTTTAATCATTATATAGTGTTCATTTCTGTCTTTTGTTATGCTTTTTAGATGGAAATCTGTTTTATCTGATATAATTATAGGTATTCCTGCTCTTTTGAGACAGCCATTTGACTGTAGGATTGTCTTCCAGCCAGCATCTTTGAGTCTTATCCTTTGGAAGAAGGTGGGTTTTCTGAATGCCCCAGAAGTTTGGGTTATGCTTTTTAAGCCATTCAGCCACTCTGCATCATTTGACTGGCGATTTCAGTCTATTAACGTGTAGGATGATTATTGATATATAGCTTTGTAGTGTCATTTTATAATTTGCTTTTGTATGTTGCTACTGATGATGACTTTGTTCTCTTTCTCTTTTTAGGTCGAATGGGTGCAGTTAGGTTTTCATGGATTTTGCCTTTTGTTTTCAAATTTACTTTCTACCTGGGGGTGTATTTTGAAGTTACCCTGAAGTTAGCATTCACAGTTCTGTTTGCTACCTAATTTTATTTGAAAACATAATTAGTCCTCCACTCATTCTAACTATCCACATTTTTGTTCTTTTCTCCACTTTTAATATTTGTTGTCTGACTGTTTTCTGTGTGGTTTCTTTATGCTTTATAGAGCATCCTTTAATATCTTTTTGCAAAGTTGGTCTTATGATAATGTACTCCTTTAGCTTTTGCTTGTCAGAAAAGGTTTTTTTTTTTTTTTAATTTATTTTTATTTTTTTTTATCATTCCTTCAGTTCTGAATGATAATCTTGCTGGATGTATTATCCTAGGTTGAAAATTCTTTTCTTTCAGCACTTTGAATATATTATGCCACTCCCTTCTGACCTGTAAGTTTCACTGAGAAGTCCACTAACAATCTTATGGGGGCTTCTCTGTATGTGACATAATTTTCTCTGGCTACTTTTAATAGTCTTTCTTTGTCTTGTTTTTTGACATTTTTATGATGAAGTGTCTAGGTTTATTTCTGTTTGGGTTTCTTTTTCAGGAATTCTTTGAGCTTCCTGGATCTGGAGGCTTGCTTTATTCTTCAAATTGGGGAAGTTCTCATCTATTATTTTTTCAAATATATTTCTGCCCCCTTTTCTCGCTCTTCCTCTGGAAGCCCTATGATGTGAACGTTGTTCCTTCTGATGTTATCCCAGAGGCCTCGCATGCTGCCTTTGATTCTTTGATTTTTTTTTTTTTAATCTCTTTGCTGGTTTGCTTGATTGAGTTCCTCTGTCCTATCTTCCAGATCACTGATTCTAGTGGCAGCTTCTTCCATCCTAGTGCTGAGCCCCTTTTTTGAGTTCTTTAATTCAGCCATTGTGTTTCTTATTTGTTTGATGTCTCATTTTAATTTTTCTCTTTGCTTCCTGACATTATAGTTTACTGCCTCTGATTTCTGCATTCTGATGAGTATGTTAATCACTGTTTCCCTAAATTCCTCTTCAGGTAATTTACATATGTCTGCTGTATTCAGATTTTCCCTGGGTTTTTATTGGATCCATCGTTTCGTGTATATTTCTCCGTGCCTTTGCTCTATTTGGATTTCTGTTTATATTTATTAGGGCTCGTTTTCTCTGGTGTTGTGTAGGTTTTCTTGCCCAGGATTGGCAATCAGGCTGTAGTTTCGCCTCTACCCACAACTTGGCGCTAGCAGGTAGCGTTGAGGCTTGGGATGGCCTCTCTCTGTAATCCAGCGGGTGGGGCACCCGATGGGTGGGATTTCCCGTGGGTGGATTTCCGCTCAGTGAACACCAGGCTCTGGCGTGAAATGGTTGTGGGAGGGGTTGGATTTGGCTGATTTCTGATTCTGACTGTGCCTAACGCAATTTCACGGCATGGGCTCCAGCTCAGCTCCTGCTGTGCTGGCTTTCCTTTCACTCGCCCCCAAGATGGCCCTCCATGACTCTGCATCTCAACCCCATGGGCCCGCCTCTCGCTGCCTCCCCTGCTGGTCCCGAAATCCCTGGCTTCCGCCTCACCACACATCCGGAGACGCCCAAGCTCTACCCCTAATCCAAATCTGTGGCTTAGCTGAAAACCCCGCCGGGTACCCTCACCCACTGTTAGTTGTCAGGCGATCCGTCTCCAGCTGAAGTGCCAGTCGCCTTTTGGTGTTTGTCTCAGGAAAATAGGTGACTTCCTTTTTCCAGTGTCTGTGGGGAACGACCTGAAAGTGCATCCTATCAAGTCACCATCTGGAAGTCGATCATTTTCTTCTGTCTTCTATCTTCTCCCATTTCCTCAAATCCCGGCTCTTTTCAGGAAAGTGTACAGGAGTTCAGGTCCCAGACAATCCTGGAAACCAGTGACAAGGACAATCAACACATCATGTTACATGCTAACCCCACACTACTTACAACCAGGTGACAGAAAATGAAGTGTCTATCAAAATCAACCATTAAACAGAATGAAATCTGTCCAAATGCTGTGAATGGGAAGGATACGGCAGATGGGAAGGAATTAGTGGGAAGGATGTGGAAGATGGGGTGAGAGGTGGGAAGGGTGCGGAAGATCTGGAGGCAGAGTCGGTGTTGGGAAAGTTCTGGAAGGTGGCAAGCACCTCACCACAGCAGAAGAGACTTGTGACTGATGATGGGCCCAGATGATGTGTCGTTTTCGGATTCTGCCAATCTGGAGTGATTCAGAAAGTCTGAGTGGGCTTTTTACAATTTCGCGCTTGACCAGATTTGGATAATATGGCTGGGGGGAGGTAGCAATTAGGGTGAGCCTTAAAACATGGTCTCTGTCAATGTGACTTTGATTTCTCCACTTACCAGAAAAATCCTTGAAGGGGTCACTTCCATCGTTCAGTTAGATTTGACTGCCTTTTAATGAGAGAAAATTATTAGCTTGGCTAATTTCCCCAGGTTTGGTTGGGGATGACTGATTTCTCAAACTCAAGCCTTGTCTTGATCTCCTAGTCAGAGGTATTTCCTCCACACCCTATAATGCGCCTCCCTCAGTCAGTGCCCACGGTCTGGTTTGAGCATGGTGGGTCTTTAAAGAGAAAATGACTCCCTGAGAGGGAGACCCTGTCTCTGTGCCTCCTCTGATCCCCAGTAATGAGCATTCTGCCTGTATCGGTTGTTGTCCATGAGTACAGCTGAGTCCGTTGCCAAGCGAAGCCTGTTCTGGGTCCTCTGTCTTTCCTGGTATCTCTCTGTCTACTGGTTCCTGGGAAGACTCGGATGCAAATCAGTGGTTCTGTGCTGCGAGCCAGGCATTATGGCAGAATCAGCACATAGGCCACCCCAATGATGCTTCATTTGACTCTCCAGCAATGGAATTATTATTTCCATTTGTCACTAGTGAGGAAATGAAGGCTCAGCGTGGTTAGAAAACCTGGCCAGGATCACAGAGCTGAATTGTGTTTGGGCCCCATCATTTTCCCAGTACTCTTTCCATAAGTATCCCAGATCTAGTAAGATCATAGACTTAAAAATGTACTGTTAACATGCTTTAAGCGCTTACTGTGTGGCAGGCATGAAGGACCAGGGAAGCAATGACTGGTTTGAGAGGTTTTCATCGGGTAGGAAACTGGGGTCCAGGGGGGAGGGCATGAGGCTGGGGATGCCAGGAGGAGAGAGGCCAGAACTGACTTTGAAGGGCTTCTCCACCAGGCTGGGGGAAGTGACTTTTACCTCGTAGGTGTTGGGGAACAATAAGAGGGGTTTCGCATGAAGACTAGGACTGAATGTGCATTTGGAGATGTCATCCAGTAGCCAGGTGGAGGGCAGTGAGCAGGCGGTAGGAAGAGCGGTTATAAGGCCACTGAGAGAACACAGATGATGGAGATGCATTGGCCAGGATGGAGTCCTTCTGGGGTGGACTCTGTGCTAAAGGTATTACATATGCTCTCTCACTTAATATTCAGAGCAGCTTTACAAATTACACGCTGCGATTATCGCCATGTTCCAGAGAAGGAAACTGAGGCACAGAGAGATTAAGTAATAGTCGCCCTGTCGTAATACAACAAGCCCTGACGAGACCTGCCCTCTTGCTCTGAACCTGACGGTTTTCCGCTAGTTAAACGTCTCCAGTGACAGGAGCCTCTGTCCGATCCAGGTACCCTGGGACAGGTTTGACATTACAGTATGAACTTCTCCATGTCATTGAGCTCCGATGAATGAGGCTGCTGCTTCTGGTGCTGTCTCTGGGCCTCTGCTGGCCCTTCCTCCCTCAAACAGCCCCGAGGGTAAGAACTGTGCCTCCACCACCAATCTGGGCAAAGTCCACCAGGGATTTCAAGGCGTGTTCTTTGCACAGGAACTTCATGAGGTGGCCAGGCTGGTACTAATTGACTGCCTTTGAACTAGAACAGCATCCAAACCCAGCAAGACAATTAAAGCTGAAAATGATCAGCTGGGATTAAAAGGATTCAAAGGGTAATTGCTTCAGAACAAGCTACATCGCTCCAAGTAGCAGGAAGGATCGATGGAACTGGGATGAATTATATTGGAATCCTTGTTTATTTTTTCTAGAATCTTTTAAAATTATTTGGATTTGGCCACATTGTGCCTTTTGCCCAAGCTCTCGGTTTGGGTTAACTGCCGTGGATTTATCCGCCAAGCGCCGTCACTGCCGTTCTTGGAAACTGCAGAGGCACCAACACAGATTCACTGTTTATTGGGATCAATCCTTTTATTGCCTTTGTAATAATGAGGCCTCCATTTGAAGAGTGCTTGGAATATTTTCAAAGTGCTTTCACATGTGTTATCTCAGCTGGCCTGAACCACCGCCCCGTGGGATGGTGCAGGGCTGGAGTTCCCATATGGAGACGGGAGCTAAGGCAGAGAGAAGTGGGCCTGGTGACACGCTCCGAGGACAGCTCAGAGAGGAGCCCAGGGTGCCTGCCTTGCAACCGGGCTTCTGTCGTGTTGGACTGAAGAAAGAATCCTGCACGCGAGACAGGCAAGACTGAATACTGCTGTCCTGGAGGGACAAAGTCACAGCTGGGGCGCACGTGGAAGTTGAAAATCTTAATGAACTATCTGCTGAAACTGAAAATAATGGAAGAGACCATTGGGCAGATAGAAAGGGCCTTAGGGGAACGAGGTTACTGTGATGACATCTAAGGAAAGGACTGGGGCTGGTGTTCATTCTGCCTTTTCTCTGAATAGGTCTGTGTGGTCCCAAGACCATCCCTCTGGTCCTCTTAGTATCCCCTTCTGCACAGCGGGTCTATCGATGATAATATGATAATAGAATGAGCTACTGGTGTTGCAAAATTGAGGGGTAACAGGCAGGAAAAGTCTTTTCTGGATAAGATGAGATGAACTAACCACCTAAATCAAACAGCACTAAAAAGATGTACCGTCTGCTTCTAATACTTCTTTCTGACTTTGGTGTCAACCTTGCCCAGGCTAGCCTGACCCCATGTTTGTTCTGTGGCTGGAGTTTTGGTAAGAGTGGGCTGTTGAGCATAACTCCAGGATACAGAAAGGGAACGTCCGGATTTTGTAGTCTAAGGAAGCGTGTCCGTTCTGCATTGTGGGGTAACCCCTGCCAGACGGAAAGGAAGTTTCTAGGCCTTGTGTAGCATGAAAATAAACAAGAGTTACCTTGTCTCCCAGTAGGAGCTTAGAATCCAGTTGGGGAAAGAAGATAAATAGACAGGAGGTATTTTAATATCAAATTCTCACTTTCACTTTGTGCCTGCCATAGTTATATGATCACTTTCCATCGCACCAGAGGACCACTATTGCTTGTTCCCCATTTTATACCAAGAAACTAAGGTTCAGAGATTTTTAGAGCATTTCCAAAGATAACTCAGTCCATACATCTCTAAAGATCACGATCCCACCATCCATCTCGCCACTGCTGAACTCAATGAGTCGGGTGCTACCAGCCAGCCCCGAATCCAGCTTCATGGTCCAACAGAAGTACCAATAAATGGATTGCTTTCACCTTAAATAAAGGCATGATGTGACAAGGGTTGAATACCAGTGACTTTTGGGGTCCATCTGTCTTGGTTTGAATCTTGGATCTGTCACTTACAACCTGCCAATTGCTGAGCCTCCTTGGAGTTCAGTCCCCACAGCTCTGTAAGGGAGAAGAATGGTCTTACATTTTCTCTTAAAAGAGCCTTTGCAAAGCTCCTAGCATAGAGTCTGGCCAACACGTGGCTCCTTCCACCTGCCTCCATTTAATACCCGCCGAACAGCTGCCTCTGCCTGTGTGGCTCCAGCTGCTGTTCACCACACTGAGCCTACCCTTGAACGCTCGCTTTGTGGAATTCGTACAAAAGTAGCCCAGCTCATCTGCTTTGAGTCTCCCTGGTTTCTGGCTTCCCTCCTCAGATCACTGGTACCTTTTTTTTTTTTCTTTATTAATCGATCCTTTGTTGACAAATGCTATGCAATTTTCAAAGGATAGATTTACACCTAGGTCAATGTGTGTGTCACATCACACCCACCACCTGAGTCCTAGTGACAACCACCTGGATCTCCCTTAGCCCCAGAGTCCCTCCCTACTCCCTGCTCGACCCCTCTGATGATCACTGTCTTGATTACAGAATCCAGCAGTATTTTTTGTTGTGTTTTGTGAATTCATTCGTTTTGTTTCTTTGGATTCCATAGATGAGTAGAATACCTTCTGGCATTTTTCTATTTTTTCCTAACTTCTGCTGAATGTAATCACCCCAAGTTCCATCCAGGTTGTTGCAAAATGCAAGACTTCACCTGGAGAGATCCTACGTGCCCGCCTTCCTATACATCATGGAGTCCAGCTCTCTGTCTTGACTGTGGCCTTAATTCATGGAAATGAACTGTTTGCAATTTACCTATGTGTTTGAATTCCCTCGATCTGGCTTCAGAGAAATCAGTCCCCCACCTAATTCACTGCAGCTTGACTCCAGCTCCAGACTGACCCCCTGGATGTCACTGCTGTCAGAAAGCTTGTCCTTAAATTGAGTGACACCTGGCAGGATGACTCTGAGCTGAAGAACTCAGACCATGTATCCACGGCTTGGACTCAGAACCACCCAGGAATAGATGCGGCACTTAATTCTAAATGTTTCACTCACATAAATAAAGCTCTGTGTCTGCTTGTGCTCCCTGCGAGGGTGTCTCTGGGATACTTACGGGAGCGGAATTGTCAGTGTATAGATGTGCGTGACTTCAGGTTGACAGAGTGCTGTCAAATGGCTCCCAGACTTGTTGCCAAAATTTACGCTCCCATCGGAATTTGTGAAAATTCTGTTTCTTCAGGACTCCTGGTATTTCTGTAGATCTAATGATGTGAAATGACACCACATTATTGCTTGAGTTTATCTTTCCTTGATAATTAGGAAAGGTGGGTATCTTTATCTGTGGTTCTTAACCAGCTGTGTTTCGACTGATTTTTTTCTATATTCTTTGCTCCTTTTTGCATCGAGGTGTGTCTTGTTTTCCTAGGGGTTCCTTCAATATTCTGGACATATAGGGATCTATAATATTATATGATCTGGATGATATACATTCCTTTGATTATATGCATTGTAATTTCCCCCGAGTCTGTACACGATCTTCTCCTGTCGTTGATGGTGTCTTTGCAGGAAACCATGATATATCATGGCACCTGGTGCACCTGGGTTTGAGGCACAGCACACCACAGATGGGCAACCTTGAGTCACGTCTCACAGCCTGGTGACACAGGGGCTGACAGTCCTTGCAATGCAGCACTGTTGTACCATCGCCAAGAAGCGTCAGCTGAGAGGTGGTTTCTAGAATGAGGATTGTCTCCTTTGGCACCAACCTTGTTTCCCTGATTTCCTTCCACATGAATGGGAATCACGGGTGTCCTGGTCCCCTCTTGCCGTCTCAGCTGGCAGGGTATCTTACTTGAAAGACTCCTTATTTCCTTTTTGTCTTCAGCCTCCCCTGGGATCCCCTGCAGATGTGTTAATAGTGGCAGAGGGTGCAAAGCCCATCAGCGGGGGTCTCTTTTCCCCTCCCCATGTCTTCCTGTGTGCCCATCTCCTCCAGGGCTCATAGGGAAGCTGCCGGCTCTTGCTGCCTGAGGGCCAATGATACTGGTGCTGATGTGCTGGGTGCCCTTTGAAGAGGGGCACCGCAGTGCCAGGGCTCCTGATTTAAGCAGGGGGCTGAGCTGGGAGAGCCAAGAGGCTCCTTCCTGGGAGAGCAGCTATTCTGGGAAACAGAGCCTCCAGGCATCTCATTAGCATAATCTCAGGAATTAATGACTTGATTGATGTTCCACCTTTCCTGCAGTTTTCTATAAATGATAATGTATTAAAACGAGATGGAGGAAAGAAAACATGACACGACATATATTATTCAGGTGTTTGCAGCGAGGTTGACACACACTCACACGATTTATCAACAGTCATTTTTCGCACGGTGTTCTGAGCCCCAAGCCTCCAAGATGTGGAATTAATTTCATAGCAGGTGATTCTAGACTATTTCACATGGACCATCTGTCGCTTCTTCATCTACCTTTCTGCTGCTGCAATAATTAATCATTTCAGGAACCAAGTTGGCCCAGGAACATCCATTCTGGCTGAGAACACTGCGAGAGGGGATGACATTGGAGCATTTGTTTTGAAGTCGTGTATTTCGATGAAGCAAGTGTGTTCAAATAGGGGTTGTTGGTTTTTGTTTAAACTCTTATTTGTCCATACCCGTGACTCAATAGCTGGGGGGCTGCTTCAGAGGTTTTAGATGGTTGCTGCCGAAAATTGTTCATATTCTTTCTTTGCTGTTGAAGGAATCGAGTTCAGAGAGGTTACTTGAAGTGTTCAACATCACACAGCAAATCTGAGAGCAGAAAACAAAACCCAGGCTTCGGGCAAAGTAGTCCTTCCAGGGAAGGAAAGGAATCCCACCAGAAACAATATGGATATAGTCCTAGGAACCGCATATAGCTCAGCATGGAATATTCGAGGCACATTTCAAATGGCATAGGCCAAACAATTAATCATCCCAGACATCAAAATATAGCCATGCTATAAGATAGAATTAATATTAGATGAAATCATCTCTTTGAAGAGAGGCGAGTCATTGGATTACCATGTCTGATGGAACCACAGGAGAGATAAAGCACCAGGTCATTTCTTGGACTGAGATGCATTCACTTATGGAAAGTTATTGATTCATTCATGAATTCCACAGATACTGATTGGTTGACCATTCTTGCCAGATGCTGGAGCCACAAATGAGAAGCCCCTGCATCCAGGACACTGATATTTTAAAGGAGGGACAGACACTAAAGAATCAAACAAATGCAACTTGAGGTCGGTAGTTTGAATGAAGCAAATAAGGAACAGAGTTAGAGTAACATGGAGACATTTTTCCTGTCTGTGGGGGGTGACTTGAGATGGTCACAGAACACCCCTTGGTGGAAATTGCATTTGCTTTTTATTTTTGTTTTCGGAAATTGCACTTGAACCCTGGACCTTGGTGGAGGGGAGCTGGGCATGTGAGCAGTAGGAGGGAAGAGCTGAGGCCAGGGTACTATCAGCACATACTGGCACAGGCTGGAAAAGTCTATCCATACTCAGAAATGGAGTCAGTGAGGAGGAGATGGACGGGTAAGGACTATGTGCGAGACGTGGGTTCAGGACAGATTGTTCAAGGTCTCCCCCCTGGGCCCTGGGTAAGTCTGGATCTGACTTAAGGGAAACCACTGGAAGGGTTTTAACAGGGGAATAACGGAATCTGATGTTCGTTTTATCTGCACATTTTACAGATGAAGAAACTTGGGTGTGGAGAAAGAGAGTGATTTGTGGAAGGCTACACAGTGGTAGGTGGGGTGGTCAGACTTCTAATCCTGCTCTCTCTGACTCTGGAGTCCAGGCTAGGGGTCAGAGCTCGGCATGCTATGGCCTAAGGGACAAGTTTAACCTACTTTCTTTTTTTAAAATAAAATTTCACTGGAAATAGCTATCATTTTCATATTGTCAATGTGATGTGGGTGAAGATGAGCTGAGACATGCAGATGAAAAGTTGGGTGGGTCCAGAAAAAATTCGTGGAGAGAGCTGTTTGGTCAGGAGCACACGGCAAGTTTATTAAAAGCAGAAACAGCAAGTTGAAGCTCCCTGCGGGCCGGGAACGTTCCATCCAGGGAATGCACACGTGTGTGTTTGATCTGTGCTGCCTGCCTCTCACTCAGGCAGGATGGATTCTTGTAACTATGTGAGGGCTGGGGGCTTCCTCCTTCATGGGCGTGTCCAGGTCACCTGGAGTAAAAACGATGAGTATATAGGGGTGTGTCCTAGATTCAAGTTGCTAAGATGGGGTCCTTGCTCATATAAGTCTCAGGTTTTACCAGTGAGTTTTCTACTCATACATCTGCATACGGCCCTACAGATTTTTAAGTTATGCTGTCCCCACATCAAATGGCCGCTCTCCCATTGCAAAGGCAGGACTGAGTAGTTTCAGTAGATATTGGCCTGCAGAGCCTAAGTGGTCCCTAGAAAGTTTGTCAACCCCTATGCTAGCCCAGAGTCTCGGGGGTGGGGCACCTGTCTACTTCCTCCCGGAAGTCCCCCATGGGCACTAGTATTAGCCGGGAGTAAAGCATGGGAGGTGGGTGCAGGGACTCCAGAAACCAAAGGCCCAGGCACTGGGTAATAGGATTAATCAGCATGAGAGAAAGAATGTTCATGGGCTACCAGGCTCTGCTTTGATGCAGCAGGACGGGAAACTTGGCAGGAAGGAAGGTGTGGGATGTCTGCTTGGGGGAGACTGCCTGGGGGTGGTTGGGGAAGAGCCTTGAATGCCACCATGTTAAGTGCCAAGACCTTTAAGTGGCTGAGTTAGCAGTTGCAGAGGCTGTGGGAGAGACTTGCTTTTCCAAGATGGAGATGGTAATTGGGTATTGATGTCCTATTTGTATGCTAATGCTGTTCAATAAAGTAGCTAAACCATAATTAACGCTCCAGCTTCCTCTGAAAAAAAAAAAAAGACAGTGAAAGGTCATTGGATTTCATCTAATTAATTATTAAATAATGGGACACACAGGAAGTTAAGTTTCTGAGCTATAATCTCTTTAGATTTTATTAACTATCATTTATTAAAAACACTGATAATGTTTACATTTTGCTTTTGCCATTTTCCTACCAGCCCCAGAACTTTTTGGAGTCAGAGACAATGTTAGTGGAAAAATACAGGGTTTGCCAGCCTTGCTTTGCATGGAAATGAAGACGGCATGAACTCTGTGATAGGACTTCTCATCACCGTGTGTCAATGTCAGTCAAATAGTACAGCCGCACACTGGCAGACCCTATGCTTCATGGAAACCATGAGAAATAACATTATGATGCAAGTTAGATTTATTTGGGAGTAACAAAAATACACCGGGATCCTCTGTTGGTACAATTTTTTACTCCTATTGGGCAAAGTCTACCAGAGGGAAGAGCTTACCCAAAGAACAGGCATGACAAAGGAGTGCCCACGAGTTTAGGCTCTGGGATCAGCGTGTCTGGTTTTGAACCCCAGCGTTCTTAGGAGCTGTGGACCTTGGACTTAGCTCTTTTGTGGCTCGTTTTACTCAACTTGAAATAAGGACACAAGCAATACTGCAGAGAGCTGTGATTAACTAAGACAATGCCCATGAAATGGCCTGTACAGCATCTGGCATACTGTCAATGTTCAGAGAGTGGTGGACGTTATTTAAACTCTGCTCTGTAGGGTTGACCGTGCTCAGTGGCGGTGGCCCACGGTGAGGTCAAATGGCTTGGTAAATGTGTTGACTTTAAGTTTTCCTTTCAAACATCAATCAGGTCATTTGTAGTTTTCCTCTCCCTTCTTTGTGTGTTTGGAGAAGATGCTAAAAAAATATAATTGGAGTCATCCTGGCTGTTAAAGAATTTGCACTATTCTTGGTATGGAATCAATGCAAAGACCACTGCAGGCATTCTTTAATGGGATTCACTTGTTCTTTTGTTGGGCATCCACTGTGTATCAGGGGCTAAGTTGAGTGCTGACGAGATGTAAACGGGTGAGAAGAACATTGCTCACAGTCCATGAGCCTGAATACAAGCATTTCCATAAAGGCAGGAACAATCAATACGAGAAGAGAAGTATTTCCCCAAGTAGGGAATGAGATCCTGAGCTTTGAATTTTGGTACTGGTTCTACAAATGATTCTGGCCTTAAGATCCTCATTTTATTTTTGAGTCCAAGATAAAATGCTCGCC
>RJWH01002930.1:176980-190954 GCA_004363575.1 Solenodon paradoxus
TTTCCTTCTCTCTGTCATTACTGTTTTCCTGTCATGGTTTTTAAGTACAGTTTTAACCATATTTCCAACCAAATGGCAGACCTTCGTAGAGTTTGAGGACCACATATATACAGAATGAGACATTATTGACCCTACTCCTCAGTTCGGAACAGGTGGTCCCGCTTGCTCCACGCCCACAGAAGCTCGTGTCCCTGTCTTTTCAGCACTACACAAGCATTTTATTTTTGCTGCATAGTTTTAATACATATCATCGGCAGCATCACTGGTGTTATTGAATGTATGTGTTATCTAGATTTATGTTCTGTCGAATGCTTTCCATTTTGATTTATTTCCAAAGATGCATGCTTGCCCATGAGTCAAGGAAGGAGGCAGGGGGCAGGAAGGCAGAGTCCCAGTCGGCAAACTCTCAGATGTCGCTGAGTGATTCTCTTGACGTTGACCATGAGAAGAGCCTGTCAGAGACATAACACTCTGACAGTCATAGTTGGCTGACTCCATCCACTCTTAATCACATTAGATGCCACCTGTGTGTATGTGGTGGCAGAGAGGATAGGGCAGTCATCTTGGTAGAGTTATCATTAAAAAATTAATAGCCCATGGACAACTGAGGGGATAAAGAAGGGGTGACATAGGTACATAAGGTGATGCTACTGAGCTATTTTAAAAAAATGAGATCCTGTCATTTGAAGCAGGAGGAATCAAGAGGGAATTATACTTAATGAGATAAGTGAGAAGGAGAAAAACATCATATGATTTCACTCATCTGAGGCATAGAGAGAAATCAAGCCAATGAATCAAATCAAACCAAAATAGACTTTTAGTCCTTAGAATCAAATTAGTGATTACCAGAAGGAAAGAGAGGGGGTGGGAAAATTAGTTAAAAATGGGTCAATTATATAATGAAGGGATGAACTGGACTTTTGGTGATAAACGTGATGTATTCTATACAGATGTTTCTTTTATGATGCACCGTTCCTTTATCAAGAGATTTCATTTTTAAGAAGAATTTTAGGTCTAGAGAACAACGGACTAGCAGCAAGTGTTCCTTATTCCTTATCCCCGCCGCCCGTCCCAGCCATATGCCACCTGCAAATCATATAGTATATGTTACAGCTGATGAGTCAATATAAATGCATTTTATTAATTGACATCCATAGCAGGCATTAAGCTTCACTTTTTGTGTTGAACACTTTATGATTTTGGCAACCATGTAATGAATGACATGATCTTCCATTATAGTTTCATTAGGATAGTTTCACACGCCAAAAACCCTCTTCGCTTTGCCTAATTATTCTTCCTCCCCCTCTAGAGCTCATGGTGGCCATTGCTAAAACTGTGTAAAACTGTAAAAAAGAATGTCTTGATAGGGACCTTTTCCAGAATGTAATTGGAACCATACGGTATGCTGTCTTTTCACACTGGTTTCCTTCCGTTAGTAATATACGTTGAAGCTTCCTCCGTGTCTTTTCTTACCTTGATTACCCATTATTTTACCACTGAATTATATTTCATTGCATGGATGTACCACATTTTTTTTATTCATTCACCTACCGAAGGACATCTTGGTTGTTTTTAAGTTTCATCAATTATGAATAAAATTGTAAATATTTGTGGGTAGACTGTTGTGAAGTTTTTAGTTATTTTTTTTAGTAAATGACAAGGAACACAAGCACTAGATTTTATGTCAGAATTTTTTGCTTTTAATTTTAATATATTACACCTTTAAAATATCTTAAGTATGCTTTAAAATATTTAGCTTAAAAAGGTCTAGGTACACTTTGGCTTTTGAGAGTTTTCTGCAAGCTTATATAAGAACAATTGTACCTCAAACATTTCAGTGGAGGCAGGATGAGGGTTGTCTAGGAGTGTATGTATCAATATGTGACAATAAATAAGGCAAACATCTTGGCAGGTATATTCTTAAGGAATTTCTAGCTATACAGAATTCAGAACACACTATTTTTGATGAGGTCACATCAGTCAATTTTGCCCATTCTGCCATCCTACCATTTAAATAACTTTCTTTGCAAGCAAGGCAAATCCTTTATTATCATATATATGTGTATAATGAATAAAAAGTTGCATAAAATAAATATTAAAATAATTTGCATGGAAGTTAATAAGTGTGACCCATATCTCATTTTTGTCCCGATTATTTCTAGAGATAAATCAGCATAACGAATACTAACAATTTTATCACTAGACTTTAATAATTATTGATACTTGGCCAGTATTGTTTTATCTATCCTTGAGTGTTCTTCTTCATTACTGTAAAGTAATTGTTATATATCGTCTCTACATTATTTGTAATGGCTGCCTAATTTGCACACTATATCAAGTGGATTATGCTCCTAAATTTTTTCTATTGCTGGATAATAAATCACTCTGCAATAGATACCTCTAGTCTAAAGCTTATTGGTGTTTGATGAAGGCTAATATATAAAACCTGTCTCTTCCTCTCACAAGATATGATACAAATGAGAGAAAGATGTTAGGGTCTGATGGATGGAAAATAAGATATCAGCTATATGAATTCGCTAATTTTTTTCCCTCTGAATTGAACATCACATCTCTTCTTGCTCAGTATAGAACAAAACAGACCTCTCAGAAGGCAGCATGGAGAAGAGGAGTCTAACATATAAATGGTGGCTCCTGTTTCACTCCCTCTCCCACACCCACCACCAGCTGAGTTTTTTCCCTTTCACTTGCGGCAGTATGAAAGAGGGAGGATTCTGAATCTTTGAGACTAAGGAGTCTTCCCCTCACTCCTCAAAGAAACTAGAGGACTGGGAGATAAATGGTGCTCTTTACACAGATTTTGAATTAATTTCCAGGTGGGCAATTTTTGAAGCAAAGAGTGAATGCAAAGTGATGGCATGGTGCCAAATTGCTTTCCCCCCAAATATTCTGCCTCTGTATATTCCAACCATAAATGAAGGTGCCCACATTTCAAATCAACCAAATGGCACAAATACCTGGACAGGTGTATCCAGAGGAATTGCATTTCAATAATAAGATCACATATCAGAAGTCTTTGTGTGATGGTAAAGCTTGCAAAAGCCCAACTAATCAGATTGTATTCACACCCTTCTTCAAAGCGGGGGATTTGTCTGAGCTGAATCACGAACCAGTTGGAAAGCCTGAGATGACTGACTTTGTTTAAATGTAGCCACAATTTATCTGTAAGAACAGCACTGAAAGGTGACATTTGTCTTAGTGACTTTCCCATTCATTCCTGGAGCTGGAGTGCATCCGTCACGCAGCACAAGTGCATGATACATGCAGATGAATGTTTATTATAGATGATGGGGTATCCTTCTGGCAACATAATACACTTCACTCACTTGAAAAGGGAATTCAAACAGAGCCATGACAGACTACTTGTGTGACCGGAGGGAGCCTTCGGCTTCCTTCCGGAGAAGTTGATGGTGAGCCGCCATTTTGGTGTAGGAAGAACTCACCTAGCTAGTGTCCACAGTGACCTGGTTTTAAAACATTATGACTCGTTATACTTATTTAAGTAGCTTTTATTTGATCAATAGTTGCTATCTAAAAAAAAACAATGGTTGATGAGAAAACCGGTTATATGCTTGAATTCAGCCAGGATTTTTGAAGCACATTTGTTGTGTGAATGCAGCCCAATTCTTGAATCTTTTTAAGTTCATATGTGAAGATACAGAATTGACCTGATTCACAGAGTTTCTATGCACTAGAAAAGAATCTTAAAATAAAGCATGCATTTCCAACATTGATCTGACACTGGAGGTTAAGTGCTTCTTTATTAGGAAATGCAAGATCAAAGACAATGAGATGACAGGAAAAAATACACTCAGAGCATCAGTTTTTCTTTTTAATTTAGAAACCACTTCTCTTCCCAGGAGAGCGGAGCAGAAAAATCACTAGAAAAAGTAGCTTCCTTGTGCCCATTAAGCTACCTTTTGTTTTCTTTTGATGACCGATGGGAATCTTGTTCATTAAAATTGTATGGATACTTTCTCAGTTCCTCCCACTGTTTATTTACACAGAAAAATAGATGATTTCAAGGATTCAAACATCATGCTTGCTAAGGCTGTCTGAAACCTCCATGCAAACAGTCACCTCTGTTTGCAGAACCATTGGAAGTTCCCTAAAATATACAATGGTGTATTCAAGTGGGTATATTTGTGGTTTTCTGGACAAGGTGGGGGTATCTGAGGAAAACCAGTACAAAACAAATCTTCCTTGTCTTTTTTTCAATCAGAGACAAATCACCCAACCTTTCTACTCTCTGAATGCATGCCTATCTTTTTTTATGTGTGTGCCCAGTGGAAGGCACAGAAGGCATAGTGAATATGGGAGATTGAAACCAAAAGTGTGGCCATTGAAAAGATTAAACTCAATTTGACCTCCAAGGCTGATGGATGAATAATGATTAGAAGGAGGATATGCATATCTAAATTGCATTCTATCTCTATTACAGTCTAACGACATTACTATACTTGCTGTTTGATAATTCGTCACTGTGAAATGTGTCCACTTATCTCTGGCTATAAAAACAATCACCGATTTAGTCCCTCAACATGGATCTTGCCAAATTATCATGGGCAGATGGTCAGATTATTGAATGAGGGTTGGATCCAAATCACTTCTTTCTTCTGTTGCTCTCTCTCTCCATTTCTCCTCTTCTCTTTCTAGCTCATGGACAGTGTGTGCTTATGTTCCTGCTACAAAGTTAACACAGTCGTGCTTCAGACGAGACTTCTTGCTCACTGGTGGTGTCTTGGCCAAGGCACCTGAAGTCTCAGAACCTTGGCTTCTCCTCCATAAAAGGAAATCCACCCTGCTCGTCTGGAATGAGAGAGAAATGCAAAAGCTAAAGCATTTTGTAGGCAGAAAATGCTGCAGACACATGAAGATCCATGTCCCACTTGGACTGTGGCAGTTATTTATGTACAAGTACTGCTAAGCACTCACTGTGTAGTAGGCGGTGGACTGTGCTCAGGGCCTGTGAAGATGAATAACAGAACAGGGCCGGGCATGCACCCTGCTGGAGTAGGTCTGCTGCTTCTGGCCAAGCACATCCCAAGGACCTGGGTGTGTGTCCTGGGGCTGGGATGAGCAGCAGAGACAAACAACTAATTAAAAAAAAAAATCACTGAAAATGCTTTTTCCTCCTCTCTCTTCCTGCTTACTTCCTGCCTGCCAGCTTGCCCTCATCCCCTTCGGCACTTTTCCTGTAAAACAGAACGAAACAGGCCTTGCTCCGTTTTTCAGTGGCGTGGGGTGATAGATGTGCACAGAATGGAGGTGGGGATTGGTGTGGAGAAGAGCATCCGGCACAGACGAAGGAGCATGTGTCAAGGTCCAGAGGGAGGGCTGGGGAGTGAGGGATTCCTCTTCCTTCTTGTGGGCATGGTTGTGTTTGCTTTTCTAGACTTCGCCCCTCTGACCCCTTCTAAAACCTGAGCCCCTGTATTCCTGATGACTGGGGTCAGCCCGGGGGTGGGGGGACTGCCTAAGTGATCTTGGGGGATGCTGTTTGTGTTATCCTATGTAGCTGCTGGCGAGGGATGAAGAGGGGAATGGAGACGATGACGAGGAGTGTGAGCTTGGGAATGACGGGAGGATTTGATGCTCTTCCACTGGTCCCCTTCGCTGGCGATTTAGCGCACCGCTCCTGATCTGTGACCTGCTGGGCTCGTTGGCATCCTGACTTACCAGGTCCCAGGGGAGGGCGGATCTGCAATGCCTTCTCAGGTTTCATAGCCCGAGCTGTCCTTGGAGCCAGGACACTGGGCCTCACAGCCTAACAAGTGACAAAGTCAAGCAGCTGTAGCTTTGTCACAATCTATAGGTGCTAGAGCAAGTGACTTCGCCCCCAAAGACTTCACTTCCTTATTCGGAAAATGGCAGTGACAAGATCAGCAGTGGTCTCGGGGCTTTGCCCATGGACAATAGACTTGAGCGAACAGCATCCGCCCCGAATGCACTTAGAGAAAGTTCCGCTGCAGGGATTTCTTGTCTTGCGGACTTTGAGAGCATCTGAAGGGCAGAGCAAGCAAGACGGTTCCGTCTTCTCCGTGGGTACCACTTGCTAATTCCAGAGGGCGGAACGCTTGCTTTTAGCAAGACAGGCCTCCGTTGGGAGGTATTCCGGCTGTTACGCCCACTGCTGCCAATGAAGTTTCACTGCAGGTACTTGTACGCGGTGCTCGCCGCCGTCGGGGATTCCGGCCACGCCGCCCAGCCTGCGTGGTCTGCAAGCCAGTCCTGCTCTGACAAACAGTTCCCGGTTGAAGGGGTTTATGGCAGCTCAGGTTTATTTCTCACTCGTGCTGCTGCTCCATGGGTTGGCAGGGGATGCCCGGATGGTCACGGAGGACAGCGTAGAGAAAGCCCCACGAATGTGAGGGTTCAAAAAGGAATATGGTAAACTCCTGGAAGCGACACTGGCTGCTCTCGATGACATTTTGCTGGACAGAGTTGGGAAGGCAACCCCACATGCGTCCCAAAGGGGCGGAAACCAGAGGGATTTAGTGAAGAGCACTGATGACTGACAGTGAGAGGACCCATCAGCCGTTCCCCCGTCTTCGTTCCTCATGGAACCTGACCTTATTGGGGTAGATGTGCCAAGTCACAAGGGCAAATCACTCTTGCTCCAGTGCGATCATGAGGCGGCTCACCTAGCGTACAGGTGACTGTGTAACCCAGCTCTGCCCTTGCTTGTGAGCCTCTGGGGGAAAATGGCAGAAAGAAATGTTGTTTTCCTCCTGCCCCTCCTTCTCTGTCTCTCTTCCTGCCTGGGACACCATTACACGAGGATGTGATTTTTGATGTTATGTCAGCCATCGTGTCACCAAAGGGGAAAGGTCAAGGGCGTTGCAGAGATACTGACCCAGCGTGGTGACATTATTATGCTACTAACCGAAACCTGGACAGACTTACCTCCAGACTTCTCATCGTGACAGATAATTAAAGCTTTATACTATCTAAGCCCCTGTGTGTCAAGATGCCGTACAGCAGCCGACGAGGCTGAATCTCATTCTCAGTAGAGGGCTGTTTCAGTGTTTCCTCAGTTTCCCCAATCACAAGGACCGGCTGAGACATCCCAAACTGTCCCCGCCAAGGGTGGAATCCAGGATTTACCAGTGCATACGTAAGGGCCCTTAGTTATCTTTCAAAGGATGCCGTTTGATTTTGTGTGGTTTGGCTTTCCAGGACTCTTAAAAAACATCTATATAAATACCAGTATACAATAATCGTTTCATCATCTACTCTATGCAGGCTTGAGAATCTCAGTATGAGAACTGAGGAAATAATTTTGCTTTCTTGAAGTTTTAAGACCAAAATATTGGTGCACCCTTGTAGCCTAGCAGATAAGGCCACCACACGCAGTCCACACACATCTCAAGGACCCTGGTTCAAGACCCGGGGCCTGGGGAGGACCAGCCAAGGAGAACAGCTGCATAAAAGAAAGGCTTCATCCTCTTGCTGCCTGCCCCTGCTCGCCTTCATTCCTGCCGGCACCTTTCCTTAAATAAGAAAATAGATATCAAAATTTTCATTACAATAAACTAGCTCAGGCAGGTCTCTTCAGGCATGAGGACCTAAGGTGGTTCTGTGGATGACCCATCTGCTCCTCTGTTTAACCTGGGAAGCTTGTGTCAGACCCATGGGCTGCCAGTCTCGCAGTGACCTGGGTAATGCTGTTAAGCTTCTAGGGTTCCCTGCTGGCCTTGGTGCTTCAATATTGCAGTCAATTCTAAAGCAAAAATCACCAAAATGTTGTTCTTTAGAATCAAGCTGCAAGAAAGCACTGGCACTTTGCTTACTGGACTCTAGTTGGCCTCTCTCATCTGTCATCTGAGACATTTATTAAAATGAGATTCCCAGGCCCCTCCCTTGGAAATTCCTTGTAAGTAGGTGGAGGGTGGGGCCCAGGAACCAGTATTTTTAACAAATGGCTGAAGGTGCCTTTATGATTAAACAAGTTTGTAAAACACCCAGCCAGATACTATCTGAGGTCTCTTCACCTTTCATAATCAGGTGGATGACTGTTTATTTATGAAGGCATATATGCATGTATGCTTTGCTGGCTTTTAAAGTTCCACAGCAACGGTGAGGAACATGCCATTGAGTGGAGGAGAGGAGATGAGGGTGTCTGCTGAAGAAGGCCCAGGGAGAGAGGTGAGGCCAGGAATCAGGTCAGGAGAACCATGGAGGAGAAAGGAGTCTCACTTATCAGTTGGATGTGGTGACTAACTAGGCTTGGGAAGTAAGGACGGATATGGGCACATTCCCAGGACTCTGGCTGTGTGGCCGGGCAGCGGTGCCTTTAATGAGGCAGCAAATGCAGGCGAAGGGCTAGTATGGGGAAGAAGATGAAGAGACTGGTTTCAGGCAGGCTCAGTTGGTGGGACCCAAGGGCCAAGCCATACAGCTCATCTCTGGGACTGTGGTCACCCCTTCCCTAGCAGAGGTGGTGGTGGCCGTGCTTAGAGTGAGCAAGTAATTTTATCAATGACATGTCATCTATCCAAACCTCCTGGTTCTGGCCAGGTCACTGGTCTAATTTCCCATTTTAGTCTGAAAGCTTTCCACTTCTTTTTGTGGTTATCTTATCTTCCCAACATTAAGGCCAAAGAAGGAATCAAAGAAATGAATGGGTGGGTCCATCCATCCATCCACCCAACCATCCATCCATCCATCCATCCATCCACTCATCCATCCATCCATCCATCCATCCATCCATTCATCCATCCATCAGTCCACCCAACCATCTATCAATCCATCCACACATACACCCATCCATCCATCCATCCATCCATCCACCCATCCATCCATCTATCCACCCAACCATGCATCCATCCATCCACACACACATCCATCCATTCATCCATCTATCCATCCACCTATCCTTCCATCCACCCATCCGTCTATCGACCCAACCATCCATATATCCATCCATACACACACACCCACCCATCCATCCATCCATCCACCCACCCATCCACCCATCCATCTACCCATCCATCCATCTATATGTGGTGTCAAAGAACTAAGAACTGAGGATGAAACGACAAACAAGATATTTTTCTAGCCTTTGAGGAGCTTATATAGATGGACAATCAGTTAAAGAATAAGTAAAATCAGGCATGCCCTGGTGGTCTAGTGGATAAATCTGTTGTCTTCAGACTTCCAAGGCCCCAGGTTCGTATCCCAGGCCCAGGGGTAACAACCAATATGAACAACTAAATTAAAAAAAAATACTCCCTCCTCTTCTCTCTTACTTCCTGCCTACTCACCTTCATTCCTGCCTGAATCTTTCCTTGAAAAAATGAAAAAGTAAAATCTAATAAAATTCTGAGCTATGGTAAGGCCTATGAAAGAACCAAGCTTTATTCAGGGCATATACATTGCTGTGAGAGGAGTAGAAGTGGACTTGAGCCTTGGCTATTCCCTCTCCAGTTCTGCAGTACCTGGTGAGTCCCAGCCTCAGACCCCACATCTGTAAAATGGACAATCATTTCCTCCTTAACCTTAGCACGAGTGGATTGACTAATGCTGGAGACTCACCCATATCTCAGTTGTTTACAAGAACCAGATGTATTTCTCGTTCACACTACATGTTGGTTGGGGTCAGCTCTGACTCTACTCTGTGTCCTCTGAGTCCCTGGCTGGGGCAGCTGGCCTCTACAACATTGGCATCCTTGTGGCAGGGAGAAAGAGCATCGGTGGAGCCATGTGCTTTTAATCACTCACACTTGGATGTGGCGTAGAGTTTACTCACATTCCACTGCTTAAAGATATTCACGTGGTTCCGTCTGAGGTCACTGCATGTCGCGTCCTCCCCTCATGCTGGGAGGGTACTGGGAGAAGCATGGTAGGCAATGAATTCTTAAACTTTTGGCAGAAGTATGATAAGACTCCAAAAAAAGTGTAGCTATTATGTGAGCAAATATTTTGAAGAAATAGAATAATGCATACATGTGGAGACCTAGGGTAGATAGGTTGAAGGTCTTGTCCAGTGTCAAGTTCAAGTGCAAGTGTTAAGAAGAATATCTCCATATTCATGGTAACTTTAGTCACCACAGAGTGAGATAAGAATATTATTTAGTCATTAAGAAAGAAGAAATTTCTGCCACTTGCACCACCATGGATGGACCTTGAAGGCATTATGCAAAGTAAAATAAATCAGAAAAAGACAAATACTGTATGTTCTCACTTATAGGTGGACTTTTTAAAAATATTTCATTATTTCTTTAGTTTGCAATGCTGTATGACTTATAGGATACTGAGTTCGTACTTTAACCTCTGTGCATTTCACACACATCTGCCCCCAGAGTTCCAGTGTCTGTCACCCTTGCTATACTGTCTCCTTCCTTCCCTTGTTCCCCACTTTCTCCTGGCCCACTGGTAACTACCAGTTACCACTGGTAACTTGCATCCTGTGAGTTTTGTTGAGTTTTATCGTTTTGTTTATTTTGTTCCTTTATATTCCACGAGTGAATATACAAGTGAAACCATCCTGTACTTCTCTTTTTCTTTCTGGTCACTTTGCTTAACAGGATCCCCTCCAGTTCCATCTAAGTTGTCACGAAAGGGCACAATTTCATCTTCTTTTTTAGAATTCCACTGAGTTTCCAGCCCACGGCTTCTTTATCTAGTCATCTATTTGTTTCCACATCTGACTAGTGTGAATTGTATTGCTGTGAAAATATGGGTGCAGATCTTTTTTGAATCTTTGTTTTTTATTCTTTGGGTCTAGGCCTAGAGCACTCTGCTTCCAGAGCTTGGGAGGTAGATGAAATGGGGGGAGATGTTGGTCAAAGGGCGTAAGCTTCCCTCGTAAGATAGATAAGCTCTGGGGCTTTATACACTGCATAGTAATTATGATTAGCAATACTCTCTCATATACTTGAAAGTCCTTCAGGCAAGTAGATCTTCAATTTTATTACCACAAAAACAAAACAAAAAAGTAGTAATAGGAGGAAATAGAGCCTTTAAGTAACCTTTTTTTGGGTAAGTATTTTGCAATAAATACCTGAATCAAATCATCCTGGCATCTATATTAAACTTATATATATTATATGCGAACAATATATCAAAATGGCTACAGAGCATAGAATACAAGGCGTTCTTTAACTTCCTGCAGTTGCATTTAAGAAATGACTCCAGGTTCCAGATTAATTCGGGGAATGATATATCAGTCATGTGTCTGATGGTGGCAGTGAGAGTTGTGAGGAGGGCTGAAGAAGGAAGAGGAAAAATTTATATTAACACCCTTATTTTCACCGGTGGGGGAAACCCAAATGCAAGTGTTATGTAACTCGTCCAAGGTCACCCGGCCATGATGTGAGTCGTATGGATGGACTCTGTTCATAACCGGCAGTTTGTGAAGTGGGTGTGGGGCTGGGGTAGGACCTCCTGCTCTCAGTAGACATGCAGATACTTGTGAGAAGCAAAGAACTACTCTGAGACCCAAGTTCTCTCTGACAAAACAAGGGAGGAGCCCCAGGGCTCCCTGAGACTTTCTTATATTATTTCCTGCCCCCATTGAATAATGGGTCATTAGTGAAGATGTGAGGCAACCGTTCCCTTGCTAATGACCTTGACATGGGCTGCAAGGGCATGGGTTCATGGTGCTGAAATCCTCCTTATCAAAGAGGAAGGAGGTACACAGAAGACAGAACTTGTGGGAACTGTGCGCCAGGCCTCCTTGAGTAGAGAGGTGTGCGAATGCGTGCCCTGTCTTCCCAGCAGCCCAGGCTGATAGCCGAGAGCTGTCGCCTTCCTCGCTGCCCCTCCTCCTGCAAGCCTTCTTGCTTTGGATTCCTGGGTGAATGATCTCCCCCTCCAAATCCAGATTCAGATATCAGGAGGCACAGGTAGATTTACTTGTGCTGAGCACATCATTTGCACAGGTCAGTAGAATTGACTTTCCTTTGATTAACCCAATTTTAAAAGAACAGCTTGTTCAATCTGTCACTTGTTATCTTTTTCTTTGTTTCTCTTCCTCCAATTCGTTCTGGTCCCATGACCTTTTCTAGGCGGAGAGGCACAGACTTGCTCAGGAGGTCACAAGTGGGTAAGGCGGGGAAGCTCATAGGCACTCTGGCGGGTTAGCTTCCAGATCTCTGACTGAGACGCAAAGACACCCCTGGCAGGATTATTTTTGCCATTCGCTGGGGATTTTTACTCCTTTTACTGAGAACTTAAGAGTCAGATCATTATATCTTCACCCCAGTTCTATGAGGTGACACAGCTGCTCCCATTTTACAGATGAAGAGACTAAGGGTTAGAATTTATCAAATCCCTCCATAAGCACCCGAATAGGAATTGGCAGGGCTGAACTCAAATTTAGGTTGATCTGACTTCAGAGTCCAACCTTATAATCCTATACAATACTATTCTTCTACTCTGGCCCATGTCACTGTGCAGTCCACAATAATTCACTCTGCCCCTGTGCCTCTCCCCAAATACCACGTGATTGGTAGTGTCTCCGGTAAAGGGAGGAGGGTACCTCCATGCCTCCTCGGCTGACTTTGGGTTTGGTTAGTAGATTGTGAGAGATGCCAAGTCTGAGCAGAGTCTTCATACATTATCACGAATGTCTGCCTACTCCCTTGCCCTTTGTCTCTGCCATCATGCGAATGACATGCCCCACACAGGGACTGTTCCTTCAGTCTAGATCCCAGCTTAAATCCCAGAGGATCCATGGAGTGTCTCAACTCATTCAGGTTGCTATAACAGACTTCCGTGGATGGGGTAGTTTATCCACAACAGATTTTTGTTTCTCAAGTTCTAGAGGCTGGGAAGTTCAAATTCAAGCTGTTTTCACATTCAGTATCTGGCGAAAGCCCCATTCCTAGTTCATAGACTGTCAACTTTGCAGGTTGTTCTCATAGGAAGGGCTGAGTGATCCCTTTGGGGTCCCTTTTATAAGGGCACTAATCCCATTCAGGAGGACCTCACCCTCATGACTTCAGCTTCCTCCAAAGCCCCCACCTCCCAAAACCCATCACACTGGATATGTGGCTTCAACTTAAACTTAGAGGGAGACACAACTATTTAGTCCACAGTACAGAGCCACGGCTGCTGATCTACTGTCATCAACACATGATGTGACGCTGGAATAAGTTTCTGTTGTTCTAAGCTAATGGGGTTTTAGTGCTTTTGCATCCTGTGCCTCAATCTGACTATTATGTCCAAGGAGGATATTCTGGAATACATGAATCACGTCATCAAACAGCTGCAGGAATTTGGTCCTGGATCTGATTCTCATCCTTGTCACCTTGGAGGAGCTGATAATACTACCTTCAGGGATCAATTTAAGTATTAGTTTTCAAAATACTTAGTCAAGCCATAAAGTTTTATATTCGTATTCATTGTCCCAGTAAACACTGTTGTTGGTGATATGGAGTTTTGTTCCCCTGCTTTATGAAATCCATAAAAATATGTCTGCTTTCTTAAAAGCATGTGGTGCATGTCATAGAGTAGCTATTCAATAGGCTGTGTATTTAATGAGTGACTGGTGCTTGGAGGGGTCATGCAATGAGAACATACTCTGGGCCAAGAACATTTTGGCCTCCTGAGCGACACCAGGGCTTCTCACAGTCTTCAGTTAGGATATATTGTGAGTCTTCAAGGGCAGGCAGGGTAAGTAGACAGAATTTTATAACATAATTTCACCTTGGAGTCCTTTTCTTTCTAGAAACATCTTATAGGGTGAAATGCTTTATCCCCCACCTTATCCCATGGAGCAGAGCTCAGATAAGGTCATTGGAAGCTGATTAGAATGAGAATTGTGCCTGAATTTTTGACCATTTCACTCTGAGAAGATCTTCTTTTCTGGTATGAATGTCACATTGCTAGTTTCTACCTCAGTTTCCTAATCTGTACAAGGGGAATGTTTTCCTGCTTGCCGTATGTTTTGGAGGAAAAAAAGAAACCCTTGGACTGAGCCGTTGAAGGAGCTCGTTGAGAAAGGACTGG